>JAKCPI010013789.1:0-31361 GCA_023213315.1 Euborellia annulipes
TCATTGAGTATACAGTCCTAAGACTGGTTTGATGCAACAATCCGTCTCCACTCGACTCTGTCCCCCGCCAGCTGTTTGACCTCTCTAAATGTCTGGCATCCCATATCCCCAATTATTTGGTTGAAATATTCTAATCTGGGTCTTCCCCTTCCCCTTTTCTTTCCCACCTCCCCTCCAAGATATCCCTAAGCAGTCCCCCATGTCTCAGTGTGTGCCCCATCATCTGACCTCTTCTCTTCTTCAGACTCTTCCACAAGGTTCTTCTTTCTCCGATTCTTCCAAGAACTTCTTCATTTGTAATTTTATCCATCCATTTGATATTCATCATTCTTCTGTAGCACCACATTTCGAAAGCCTCTAATCTCTTTCTCTCCGCTTCTCTAATTGTCCAGGTTTCACACCCGTACATGGCTATGCTCCATACATATGTCTTCAATAGCAACTTCCTGTTTTCTAAGCTGATTGAGGAGGAGCATAGTAGTTTTTGTTTTGAATTAAACCCCATTTTTGCTTGGGCAATTCTTGATTTAATTTCGTTTTCGCTCCTCCCATCCCATGTTATTTTACTTCCTAGGTAGCGGAATTCCTTAACTCCTTCTAGGTTTTCTTGGTTAATTTTGATGCATTCCTGTCTCGTTTGTTCTTTTTTTGTACATACTAGGACCTTGGTTTTATTCTTGTTTATTTTCATTTTGATTTCTTCTATTAGGATTTGGTTAATTCCATTCAGAGCGTCCTCTAATTCTTTTTTGTTGCTTCCTAGAAGGGCAATGTCATCGGCAAATCTTAACATAGCGATCTTTTGACCTTGGATTTCGATACCTGTATCAATTTTGTCTTTGAATTCTTTTATCGCTTCTTCTATGTATAAGTTGAAAATCATGGGTGACAGCACACATCCTTGTCTTACACCTTTTTTTATTTTGGCTTCTCTTTGCTCATCTCCAATATTTATTATTGCCATCTGGTTTTGGTATAGATTGGAATTTCTTTTTCTTTGTAAGCGCAGATCTCTCAAATGCCTGGACCGATTTGGCTAATTTTTTTTTTTAAATGTTCGTAATAGTCCATTTCAGGTTAATACGTAAAAAAAAATCGGAAAAGTTGCCCGGAAAATTGGAAAATTCACGAAAAACTAAAACCAAATCTGTATAGCCAACATAGCTTGCCAAACAATAAAAGAACTAAACTAGCAAACTAAACATTTGTTGGCGGCACTGTTTGTCAGATTTTTGAATGTCATTCATTCTTAATAGCATAGATAATAGAGTTCTAACCACATTATCGTTGAAGAGGAATTTAATAATGCAACAAAGATTTAAAAAAACTATCTATTTTTTTTAAAGTACATTTAAAAACAAAAATTAAAAAAATAAACTGCAACGGATCGTTGCTAAACTTTATCCAATGTACTATCTTATTCTAAAATAAAGTACTTTAAAATATAATTTTACAAAAAACTATATATGACCTTTTTTGTGGTCCTCAAGGTACTTAATTACAATGAATTTTAAATCCCACAAATATTAATTTGACAATTTAATTGATGAACTCAAAAATTGTTATTTAATTAAATAAACTGCAACGGATCGTTGCTAAACTTTATCCAAATTCATTTGAAATATTAATATGTTTATTCCTTTATTATTAATCAGATATCACTTGCTATTTGCAGTTCATGTTGACCATGCGCGGATCCAGGGGGGGGGGGCGATGGGGGCGACCGCCCCCCCCCCCCCCCCAAAGCATTGGAGATCAACATTTTTTATATGTTTATTTAATTTTTTTTTTATATAACATTAAATTTTAAAATTGAAGAAAATAAAGTTCTATGTGGGGGGGGGGGCGGCGTCTCTGACCCCCCCCCCCCCCCCGCTTGGACAATTCGACCGCGACACACTTCCGAGATCAAAAGTAGATCTTATATACCGGCGACCGCCCCCCCCCCCAAATCAGAGGTCTGGATCCGCGCCTGATGTTGACTTTATTTCAAAAATAATGATCGATTCTCATTTAACAGTCGAGGAATAACCATTCTACATTCGATTTTTGACGTTTCGGTTTTTATTGGTAGCCATTGGTGAAGACATGGAGGAATCGACTTAAAATCAAAAATAGCAATCGATTCTTATCTAATACTTGAGGAATAACAATTCTACATTAGATTTTTGCGTAGTAAGAATGGTTATTCTTTGAAGGTAAAAATTTGGGAGGAAATTTTATAAGTAACCAAGAACTTCGTTGTTTTCTTATGTTACCATTGCTTAAGACATAGAGAAATTGACTTTAAATCAAAAATAGCGATTGATTCTCATCTAATACTTGAGGAATAACCATTCTATATTGGATTTTTGACGTTTCGGTTTTTATTGGTAACCATTGCTGAAGACATAGAGGAATCGACTTTAAATCAAAAATAGCGATTGATTCTCATCTAATACTTGAGGAATAACCATTCTATATTGGATTTTTGACGTTTCGGTTTTTTATTGGTAACCATTGCTGAAGACATGGAGGAATCGACTTAAAATCAAAAATAGCGATTGATTCTCATCTAATACTTGAGGAATAACAATTCTACATTGGATTTTTGACACTTCGGTTATTATTGGTAACCATTGCTGAAGACATGGAGGAATCGACTTAAAATCAAAAATAGCGATCGATTCTCATCTAATACTTGAGGAATAACAATTCTACATTAGATTTTTGACCCTTCGATTATTATTGGTAACCATTGCTGAAGACATGGAGGAATCGGCTTAAATCAAAAATAACGATCGATTCTTATCTAATACTAGAGGAATAACCTTATTGCATTCCATTTTTGATGTTTTGACTATTAATGGCAACCTCTACTGGAAACGTGGAAGAATCGACTTAAAATCAAAAAGACTAAATTCTTTTTAAACAACTCAAGCTTCTATGTATTAAAATTTTTCAATTTTAGTCGAAAAAATTTAGATTTTATTTTGATTTGCGTGGTACTATCCGAGCAACCTTAATAATGTTCTTATAATTGTAGGAAGCCTGAAGAAGTCGACGAAAAGTTTGTTGAAAAATAATTAATAAACTGTTAAATGCTGAGAATCGATCATTATTTTTGAATTAAAGTCAACATGGACTGCAAATTGCAAGTGATATCTGATTAATAATAAAGGAATAAACATATTATTATTTCAAATGAATTTGGATAAAGTTTAGCAACGACCCGTTGCAGTTTATTTTACAAGGAACCATACATTATTGAAATTATTGCTTATTGCAAGTGTAATTGCCACTTGTCGTTGACTTAGCCCTTGATTAATTAGGCACACAATTTGAACTGCTTGAACTTCAGAAATATCCATTTTGAATATTTTATCTTTCTATCAATGATCCTTAATTCAAAATTATCCATGTTATTGATATTTCAAATGTAATTTGATCTTCTATTAAAACTTTATTTAAATGTAAAATTGAAAAAGTAGGATAATTTTGTATTAATTTTTTTATAAAAACTCAAAAATTATCAACAATATTTATTGAATATGTTAGATTTAGAGTTAATATAACAAATTATACTTCACAGGATCATTTCTGTAGTATATCTTCATCGAAGTTGGAATGTTTCTATTCTGATTTTGCAAAAGAATAGTTAAGATATATACTACAGATCAGGTCAATTTTTTGCACTGTAGTGTATTTATACATATATGTGCATATATATATGTTTATTTGCAAACCCCATGGATTTCTTTTCAGTACTTTTATTTTTACTTTTGACAATTTTTTTCGGGGATGTGCGATAATTTTTTTTTTTTTTATTTGAAATTACAAAATTAAAAATATTCCAATAATAATTCTCCAATACATAATAGGTATCTCATTTTCAAATAAAAAAGCTTTAATATGTAGTTTTTAGTGATATTTTGAAATATAAACTAACGAAAGGGAAATGGAAATCAAAATTATTACTACACCAGTACAATTGATATTTATGTGCAAATAACAAAAAATGTTTGAATATAAAAATATCCAATAATGGAATATTCATTAGATTCTCATATGAAAGGCATGGCTCGGGTGTGTTTTGCATTTTATTTTGAAATTAATTTTATGCATTCTCTTTTTTTTTTTTTGTTAATCCATCAAATAGTAAACCTGACGGGCTTATTGAGTATATGCAAACCAACTAATTTTCATTCTTTTTCAACTTTTTTAAATTTATTGATCGGGTGATTGCCATTGAAGCAGCTTTCACTTTAAAAAAATTGCCCCTGGTAACCCCGAACAGTACTCTTTCTATTGCGAAAACAATTCCGCGATTTCCCAAGATAGTTCAAATCTACTCTTATTAAACGAGCAAAAATTGTATATTTTTATTTATATATTTATTTGTTTATATATTTGTATCTTGGTTCTATTTTGAAAACGGCTCTACCGATTTTGATGAAATTCACGGGTTAGGGGGTTTTTGGGGTGACAATTCGATCTGTCACGGTCTCATCTTCGACAAAATTGTTTTTGATGGGTTTTTTCGTAATCAAATTAATTATTCTCAGGTAGACAAATCCCATTCTTAGGGTTTTAAAAAAGGTTTCCCTTTTCCTTTTATACCCAGGCAGACAATGGGTTGTTTGTTTCATTGTTCTAAAAGGCCTTGAAGAAGTATTGTGATTGTGGATTTTAACATATTTTGTTCTCCCTAAACGTTAGAAATATTAATAAACGTTTTATAATTGTTTTTATAAAGAACTTTATTTATTTAATAGAATAAAAAATAATCAAGAATTTATTTAAAAATATATTTCGCATAAGCAGGTCTCAATTTTCTGAAAAAACAACACATTTTGATAGGTTTTATTTATTAATTGGATGAATAAAAATGAATCATATGGTTGAATCAAAACAGGTGCAGAAGGTGGGGCGCAGTGGTGGGGAATCGGGGGAGGGAGAGAGGTTTCGGGGGGTGGGGTCAAGCGGGTGGAGGTGGGGGCTACAATTGGGCGAATATTATATATTTTTGTATTTTTTAATTTGAAAGCGGCTCTCAAATAAAAATCGACCTTTTTATCAGAATTTTTAAATTAAAAATAATATTAAAATAAAGCTTTTAACTGAAGGGAAGAGGCTGCCGAGTATCGCCTCGGTGCCTCCAGGTACTATACTTCTTAATCGGCCAATAATCTCTTTAGTTTTTCTGGGGCTTCAGCCCAAAAAGAAAAAAAAAAGCTGAGGAAATTACTCTTCCAAGAGAGAAGAAATGCACTTACCTATATTTTTTTAATAGATAATTTCCCAATTAGATTTTGATGTTTTTAACTTTGAAATTTCGAGATATAATTATGTATTATTATTTCATAAAAGATTTATATTTTTATTATTGAGTGAAATGACGCACGACAAGGGGACATTTTGATTAAGTTTTTTGTAAAATTAGTTATCAGGGGATAAATAAATATAGGTATAATAAAAGGATATTTGAATGAATTTGGTAAATAGGCGAAGATTCTTTTTCATTTTTGACCCACCCCCCCCCCCCCCCCCCCCATTTTGGGTGGTTAGTTTTTGCATTTCTAGCCTTCTGGGGGTCCACAGAATATGTATACAAAATTTGGTTGAGTTTGGTAGAAAGGGCTAGAATTTTCATTTTTGACCCCCCCCCCTTTTTTTGTCTGATATAATGTTTAAAACACATTTAAAAAAAAATTATTTTATGTTCTTTTCAAAAAATATATTCAGTTTTTTTCTAGTTAAATTTTTTCATTTTTTATACCTCTTCAAAATGTGGTAGATCTTTATGCCCCACCCAGGCGCGGATCAGACCTCTGGTTTGGGGGGGGGGGGGGTCGGTCGCCGGTATATAAGATCCTACTTTTGTTCTCGCAAGTGTGTCGCGATCGAATTGTCCAAGCGGGGGGGCAGAGACGCCCCATTAGAATTTATTTTCTTCAAATTTAAAATTTAAAACATATAAAAGGATTTATTTGAATTATGGATTTATAAAATAGGCAGAAAATTCCAAGAGATTATATATCTAGATTAGAGTGAACCAATTACACCAAAAACTTTTGAAAATTAATTTATATATCTATGGTCTCAAATACAGTATATCAAAAGTTTGTTTTTTTAAGGGCGCATCGACTGCCAGGGCCATTAGCGCCTCCAGAAAACTTATCTTATCCATTTAATCATCTGTCTCGATCTATTTTTACTTTATCCAATGCAAAGCATGGGTAAAGTATTGTAATCGCTCTCGGGGCAAGCGTGGCTTTAAAGGGTCCTCAGGTAAAAACTACGGAACCCATGGACTCAATTAAAGTCACAAATTGTAGTATTCAATTAGGTTGAATTTTAGCACGTGACGGTTTTGCCAAAAATTACAAGGGGTCTCGTCGAGAGGCCAAAAAGTGCCATTTTTTCATTTAGTGCGTGCGTATGGATGGATGTATGTATGTTATCGTTTTTTTGGCCCACGATTTTTTCCACACCGTTGCATCGATTGAAATGAAATTAAAAACCTAGCATTCTTTTAACAAAATGAAGCGCTGATTAGTTTTTGGTACATATCGGTCCACAAACATTAGTACTTTATTTCAGTACTTTTTTAGTTTTTTCTAAATATCTTGAACATGACTTAACCAATTTTGATGAAATTTAATATCCTAATTAAGTACCTTGGGGACCACAAAAAAGGTTAAATAAAGTTTTTAGTAAAATTATATTTTAAAGTACTTTACTCTAGAACATATTAATATTTCAAATCAATTTGGATAAAGTTTAGCAACGATCCGTTGCAGTTTATTTTTTATCAGATCATAAAATTTTTCATTTTTGACCCTTAATATATTCATCAAATCAAGCACATGTATGGACCTACGGGATTCAATTGTGGGGCTGTACAAAAAAGTCCAATATAGAAATTATACAAAAAAAGTCCTAAGAAGTATTGTAAATGCCCCTTGGTACATCAGAAATAGTGACCTGCACCGAGATCTACACCTCGATGCAGTCACAGAAGAAATCCACAAATATGCCGTTAGACACCACCAACGTCTACACAAACATGAAAATCAAGAAATGAAACAAATGCTCAACGTTGATGATAATGTTCGTCGACTAAAAAGAAGAAAAACATATGAACTATTTAGTTAACAAATTATATTAATTATTCCATTTGGATAATATTGATCTTATTATTGTATATATATTGTTAAGTGAGGAATTATATTTGTTAAATATTTTCCTAAAGTGTGCTTTAAGTATGTGAATAACAAATCTTTTGTCAATTATGTAAATAATTGGTTAAGATAAATAAATAAATAAAAAAAAAAAAAAAAAAAAAAAAAAAAATTTTTTGACCCCTCCACCCCATTTTGGGTGGTTAGTTTTTGCATTTCTAGCCTTCTGGGTGTCCACAGAATATGTATACAAAATTTGGTTTAGTTTGGGAGAAAGGGATAGAATTTTCATTTTTGACCCCCTCCCCCTTTTTGTCTGATATAATGTTTATCAGATCATAAAATTTTATTTTGCCCTCCACCCCATTTTGGGTGGTTAGTTTTGCATTCTAGCCTTCGTGGGGGTCCACAGAATATGTATACAAAATTTGGTTGAGTTTGGTAGAAAGGGCTAGAATTTTCATTTTTGACCCCCCCCCCCTTTTGTCTGGTATAATGTTTATCAGATGATAAAATTTTTGCATTTTTGACCCTCCACCCCATTTTGGGTGGTTAGTTTTTGCATTTCTAGCCTTATGAGGGTCCACAGAATATGTATACAAAATTTGGTTGAGTTTGGTAGAAAGGGCTAGAATTTTCATTTTTGACCCCCTCCCCCTTTTTTGTCTGGTATAATGTTTATCAGACTGGATAAAAATTTTCATTTTTGACCCTCCACCCCATTTTGGGTGGTTAGTTTTTGCATTTCTAGCCTTCTGGGGGTCCACAGAATATGTATACAAAATTTGGTTGAGTTTGGTCGAAAGGGCTAGAATTTTCATTTTTGACCCCCTCCCTTTTTTTGTCTGATTAATGTTTGATCAGATGCTAGAATTTTTCATTTTTGACCCTCCCCCCCATTTTGGGTGGTTAGTTTTTGCATTTCTAGCCTTCTGAGGGTCCACAGAATATGTATACAAAATTTGGTTGAGTTTGGTCGAAAGGGCTAGAATTTTCATTTTTGACCCCCTCCCCTTTTTGGGTGTTAATGTTTATCAGATGATAAAATTTTTCATTTTTGACCCTCCCCCATTTTGGGTGGTTAGTTTTTGCATTTCTAGCCTTCATGGGGTCCACAGAATATGTATACAAAATTTGGTTGAGTTTGGTCGAAAGGGCTAGAATTTTCATTTTTGACCCCTCCCCCATTTTGGGTGGTTAGTTTTTGCATTTCTAGCCTTCTGGGGGCCCACAGAATATGTATACAAAATTTGGTTGAGTTTGGTCGAAAGGGCTAGAATTTTCATTTTTGACCCCCCCCATTTTGGGTGGTTAGTTTTTGCATTTCTAGCCTTCTGGGGGTCCACAGAATATGTATACAAAATTTGGTTGAGTTTGGTCGAAAGGGCTAGAATTTTCATTTTTGACCCTCCCCCCATTTTGGGTGGTTAGTTTTTGCATTTCTAGCCTTCTGGGGGTCCACAGAATATGTATACAAAATTTGGTTGAGTTTGGTCGAAAGGGCTAGAATTTTCATTTTTGACCCCCCCCCCCTTTTTTTGTCTGATATAATGTTTAAAACACATTAAAAAAAAATTATTTTATGTTCTTTTCAAAAATATATTCAGTTTTTTTCTAGTTAAATTTTTTCATTTTTTTATACCTCTTCAAAATGTGGGATGAAATGCACACCTGTAGAAATAAATCATAGAATTTATGTAAAAAATTGGAATTATAATCTAATAAAGAATATTGGAAACATGTGGAATGGCTTAAAATGAATGATATTAATGGATAAAGTAGATTAAATTGAATTATTATACCTGAAGAATCAGCTTGCAAGAATTGGCTTAAGGACCCGTTCACTCGCACTCGCTTAACAGCAAAGACGACGCAAGCAAAGCCGCCTGCCTGCGCTTATCAATTTCCACGAAATGTTTTTCATTTGATTTTCAAATTTTATTTAATATTATCATAAGAAATTAGAATAAACGTGCCCGTTCGTACTTGCAACTCAATTGAAGAAATTTAGAGAATGTTGACCCTCCTATTAGGGTAAGTAAGTTATCTACAGGCCTATAAAATAAACTGATGCGACGAGCCACGTAACTTTAACATACACTTTTAATTTTATAAGAAAGATGAAACCATGATTTTGTCCTGGGGGGGGGGGGCTAACATAGTATATACACAGATAATATATATCATATATATATATATATCATTGGTGTGCGATCCATGGATGCTGTGGATGCGAAGCATCCCTAAAATTTCAAACATTTAGAGTATTTTTAACCGACTTCAAAAAAGGAGGTTATCAAATCAACAATAACGTCTTTTTTTTGTATTTGTGCGTCGATTTCTCTTTAACATGTGGACCGATTTCGATGATTTTCTTGCATTGGGTTCAGTATAGTTTCCGATTTATCCCGTTTAAATTTCATTGTTATGTTTGTTCAGGCATAACTTCTTTGTTTATGGACCGATTTCGATGATTCTTTAGAAAGGGCGTACCTTAGGGGTGGTCGATATTAATTTAGTCAAGTTCTAATGATATGATCAATGACAAAATAACGGAAATCTCCAATTCTTATGTGAAAATAATCGAAATTATAATAAATAAAATCTTTTATAAAAAAAAAAAAAAACAATCTTAAAACGTTCATTTAAAACCCTCTATCGTTTCGAGATAATTTCTCTATTTATGAATTGAATTTTATTATCAATTTCTGATTCCTTCGCCCGAATTTTTCTCTTACGAGATGCATGCAAGGTATTATCTTAAGTCACTATTCTTAACATCACTAAAAAAGAGAAAAATAAAAATAATTTTTAAAAAAAAAAAACCGACTTCAAAAAAATTAAATGCAACAAATAAAATAATAAGAACTAAAAATCAAATAAAAATCACTAAAAGGTATAAAATAATTATCTTATTTAGTTACAACTAAAAGTTGAAATTGTTACATGTAGCGGCCTGCTTTGCTTTGGCCCACGAGCCTTTAGACCAAGGGTCTTCAACCCGCGGCCCGCGGGCCGCTTGTGGCCCGCCGATATGTTTTCTGCGGCCCGCCAACAGCACTCTCAATAACGACTACAAAAAAATAATTTTTAGATTTTTTTTTTATAACATTAAATTTTAAAATTGAAGAAAAATAAAGTTCTATGTGGGGGGGGGCGGCGTCTCTGCCCCACCCCCCCCCCGCTTGGACAATTCGATCGCGAAACACTTCCGAGATCAAAAGTATATCTTATATACCGGCGACCGCCCCCCCCCCCCAAATCAGAGGTCTGGATCCGCGCCTGGGTCCGGCCCGCTGTTCAGAAAAAAAAATTTGGCCCTTGATTTGTAAAACGTTGAAGACCCCTGCTTTAGACTCTGCCGCTAGATGACACAGTCAGATCATTGCAACACTTTTCATGACTGATAACATTTCAGTCATGTATTAAGTAAGGCAATTCGATCTCGATTAATCAAGCAGCTCTCCACCAGCAAGCATCTTGCCCACCAACTAGGTGGGTAGCGCCATACCCACCAACTAGGCGGGTAGCGCTCAGCATTCACGCAGGGCACGAACATCGCCCTGCGAGCATTCACTGGAGCGAGCAACCATTGTTAGGTCCCCACCAACTAGGCGGGATCAACGCGGGGAACAACGGCGCCAACCGGCACCAACAACCACCGCACAACCGACCTAACAATGGGCTCACCTCCAGCATCTACCAGGGCACGAACATCGCCCTGCGAGCATTCACTGGAGCGAGCAGCCATTGTTAGGTCCCCACCAAATAGTTCGGATCAACGCGGAGAACAAATGCGCCAACAGGCACCAACAACCACCACACAACCGACCTAACAATGGGGTCACCTCCCGCATCCACCAGGAGCACGAGCATCGCCCCTTCGCGCATTCTCTGGAGCGATCAACGGTAGGTCCCCACCAACTAGGCGGGATCAACGCGGAGAACAACGGCGCCAACAGGCACCAACAACCACCGCACAACCGACCTAACAATGGGGTCACCTCCAGTATTCACCAGGGCACGTACATCCCCCTTTCGAGCATTCACTAGAGCGAGCAACCATTGTTAGGTCCCCACCAAATAGTTCGGATCAACGCGGAGAACAACCGCGCCAACAGGCACCAACAACCACCGCACAACCGACCTAACAATGGGGTCACCTCCAGCATCCACCAGGGCACGAAGATCACCCTGCGAGCATTCGCTGAGCATTTTTACCAATATCATCATTATCTTCCTCACTGGTTTTTTTTATTTCTCCCCATGTTAATTCTGGTTTGGGCTTGGTAAACTTTTCTCCTTGACTTTGGTGGATACCTTCAAATTGGAGCTCAAGATCAGATTTTGTCTTGCAATGAGAAAATATATTTCCTGAATTTTCTTTTATTGTAATGTTTCTGTTCATTGTTCGGAGAAGTAAATTTATTTTCACTTGACACTGTCTTCGGGGTAGTGTCCGCAGACGAATGGCAAGTTTGAGCGTTTCCATAGAACTCTAAAGGTAGCTATCAGAGCCTACAAAAACACTAAATGGTCAGATTCTATACCCTCTATCCTATTAAGGCTCAGAACTGCCATAAGACCAGGAAAAAATTTTCAATAGCAGAATTTGTCTATGGGAAAACAATCATAGTACCTGGTGATTTTCTAAACAATAAAAATTTTTAAGAAAAAAATAAAAACCGACTTCAAAAAATTAAATGCAACAAATAAAATACACTAAAAGGTATAAAATAATTATTATCTTATTTAGTTACAACTAAACGACGAAATATTAACACGAAATTACTTTTTGAAGTCGGTGCCAAACATATACCTTTTATGAATCGCACTCGACGGATCTTACTTAGTACGTTTGGAGGATATGCTCGCTTATAGGTATAGTTTGTTTGGTACCGACTTCAAAAAGTAATTTCGTGTTAATATTTCGTCGTTTAGTTGTAACTAAATAAGATAATAATTATTTTATACCTTTTAGTGTATTTTATTTGTTGCATTTAATTTTTTGAAGTCGGTTTTTATTTTTTTCTTAAAAATTTTTATTTTTCTCTTTTTAGTGATGTTATTAATAGTGATCATATCATCAGAACTTGACCAAATTAATATGACACCATCCCTAAGACACCCCCTTTCGGATAAAAAAAGAACCATCGAAATCGGTTCATAAACAAAGAGGTTAGGTCTAAACAAACCTAATAAAAAAGGTCTAATACCTATGAAAAAAAAATCGAAAAAAATGGGACCAATCGGAAGCTAGACTGGACCCAATGCAAAAAAAAATTTTCAAAATCGGTTGACAATTGGCGGAGATATGAGGTAACATAGGCACAAAAAAAAAAAAAAAAAAAATAAATAGAGAACCTCCTCCTTTTTTGAAGTCGGTTAAAAGGACATATGAAATGTCAATGAAAACGACTTCTAATAAACTTAGAAAATAAGTGACTGTTCTACGTGGCCATCCACTGACTTTACCATACAACCTGTCCCCTCACTATATTTAATATTTAATAAAATTATTTATAATCATGTAGTATTTAAAATTATTTTTGAACCCCTCCCCCCATCTTCATTTGGTGAGATCAATTTCCATAGTAATTTTAAGAGGTCGAAATAGTTCATAAGAAAATTTCGTATAAGTCGATAAAAAGGACTCATATATTGATAGTTCTACTTTTGAAGCTTAAAATAGATTTTAATATTGACAACCATTCTGGATAACGCTTTTACGAGCGAGACAGAGAGGTTGAGAAAGGAGCCATATTGGAATTGAAATTAAATTTCTTGACACCTACGACATTAACTGAAAAGGCATGCGAAATGGCCAAGACCAGAGCGAGAATGGCATTCCTGCAAGAATTAAACCCACCAATATTAAGGATAATATAGTAAATTCACGGACCTCTAAGAAAATGAATATCGCCCTTGCGATTAAAGGCCGAAAGAATGTTTAAATGAGAAAACTTGAAATTTTACATTGCAGGGGGAAAAAAGTGAAAACTTTCTGCAAATTTTGTCTGCGTAGGTATAGCTTGAGTTAAAAACTGATTAATAAAGAGAAACAAAGAGGTTGTCCTCTACTTTTTTACTTTACCATACAGGGTATGGTCAAGTATTGTAATCGTGCATGAAAAAAGTGTTTTTTTCCTTCTTTTTTTCGAAATATCTCAAAAACGGCTGAAACTATTTTGATTAAAAAAATTGAGCGAAACCATGGCATTTCGCTCTACAAAAAAGCTCTAATAAGTGAACATCGAAAAAATTATATTTTTCGAGATAATAATTGTTTTGTCAAAATGTCTGTTAGTCTGTTAGTTAGTCTGTGCGTTACCAAATTTTTGTGGACGAGCTAGCTCAAAAACTAGTGTGAATATCGAAACCAAATTTCACACGTAGTTTTGGTCCATTGAGATTAAGAGCTGATTAGATTTTGGTGCATATCGACCCAAAATTAAGGGGGGTGGAGGGGGGTTAAAAATTAAAAATCTAGGCCATTTGAGCAAACTCAACCAAATTTTGTATACATAATCAGTGGGCCCCCAGAAGTCTAAAAATGCAAAAACTAACCGCCCAAAATGGGGGGGGGGATTCAAAATCTAGACCGTTTGAGCAAACTCAACCAAATTTTGTATACATAATCAGTGGGCCCCCAGAAGTCTAAAAATGCAAAAACTAACCGCCCAAAATGGGGGGGGGGGCGATGGTCAAAATCTTGGCCGTTTGACCAAACTCAACCAAATTTTGTATACATAATCAGTGGGACCCCAGAAGACTAAAAATGGAAAAACTAACCACCCAAAATGGGGGGGGGATTCAAAATCTAGGCCGTTTGAGCAAACTCAACCAAATTTTGTATACATAATCAGTGGGTCCCCAGAAGTCTAAAAATGTAATAAAAATAATTTTTAAGAAAAAAATAAAAACCGACTTCAAAAAATTAAATGCAACAAATAAAATACACTAAAAGGTATAAAATAATTATTATCTTATTTAGTTACAACTAAACGACGAAATATTAACATGAAATTACTTTTTGAAGTCGGTGCCAAACAAACTATACCTATAAGCGAGCATACCCTCCAAACGTACTAAGTAAGATCCGTCGAGTGCGATTCATAAAAGGTATATGTTTGGCACCAACTTCAAAAAGTAATTTCATGTTAATATTTCGTCGTTTAGTTGTAACTAAATAAGATAATAATTATTTTATACCTTTTAGTGTATTTTATTTGTTGCATTTAATTTTTTGAAGTCGGTTTTTATTTTTTTCTTAAAAATTATTTTTATTTTTCTCTTTTTAGTGATGTTATTAATAGTGATCATATCATCAGAACTTGACCAAATTAATATGACACCATCCCTAAGACACCCCCTTTCGGATAAAAAAAGAACCATCGAAATCGGTTCATAAACAAAGAGGTTAGGTCTAAACAAACCTAATAAAAAAGGTCTAATACCTATGAAAAAAATACGAAAAAAAAATGGGACCAATCGGAAGCTAGACTGGACCCAATGCAAAAAAATTTTTCAAAATCGGTTGAGAATTGGCGGAGATATGAGGTAACATAGGCACAAAAAAAAAAAAAAAAAAAAAAAAAATCAGTCGAATAGAGAACCTCCTCCTTTTTTGAAGTCGGTTAAAAACTAACCGCCCGAAATGGGGGGGAGGGTCAAAAAATGAAAATCTTGGCCATTTACCAAACTCAACCAAATTTTGTATACATAATCAGTGGGTCCCAGGAGTCTAAAAATGCAAAAAACTAACCCCCCCCCCCCTACATGATTATAAATAATTTTATTAAATATTAAATATAAGTGAGGGGCCAGGTTGTATGGTAAAGTCAAGTGGATGGCCACATCAGAACACGTCAGCTTATTTAGAAAATACAGAGAATATTTCCAATTGAATTAAGGAAAAAAAAAGAATTAAAAATTATGTTTTTCTTAAACATAGGAATAAATTTATAAAAATTAAATAAATGTTTTTTGTGTTGGGAAGCGAATCGCTATTTTAAAACTTTTGTTCATTTGATAATTCCCTATAAACATTTCAAATGAAAGAAGAGTAGGTACAAGAAGATTTCTAAGGTCCCACGATTGATTTGATTTCATAAATATGTTATTTTATCCTTTTTAGAAAATATTTAAAGCCGGTTTTTTTCACTTCTAAGGTTCCGTTCAAAAGTAAAACGGCACCCTATTTGTTACGCTACGATGTCTGCTTGTCTGTTTCTACTTCTGTCGAACTATTATAGTTAATAAGCTAAATAAGATACAAACACACGACTATGTATTAATTTTTCAAAAAAATTGTATTAAAATTTAATTGAGTATTTAAGTTGTACTGGCTGGAAAATTCAGCAATGTTCACTTTGCCCTTGAGGGCAAAAATAAATAAATATAAAATGTTTGTTGTTTAAAATATTGTATAATTATTTAAACCGGGTCTTGTATATATGTATAACAATGTGGTTAACAAGCTTGGGTTTTATTAATTAAATGAAGTTATATAATTTAAAATTAAACAACAAATAATGATATTATTGAAACAATATTTTGTACTTGACTCGGCAAAGAGCCATTTCTCTAAATAAATAAACTTAAATATTTATTGATATTTAAAATGTAAGATATATATATATATATATAAATTATTGTTGATTACTTCTCAACAACAACGACACTTAATCACACGGAACGATAATCGATAAATATTAACTATAACGGTAAACGGTAAACGATAAAATAAAAACGAAAACAGAGTCAGACCCTTCACTTCACTTACACCTTGCCAACTCGCCACATATGATCATTCTCTTCTTCCACGTGTTCATCGAGTCAGTCCTACTCGACTAATTCTCTCTTCAGACACTAGGCTCCCGGAATATAACCGCGGCAAATTTATTTTGGTTACAAAGTGGTGGGGTCCGGTGGTGGGCGGGGGGGTGTCCGGGGGAGGTGAGGGGGATTCGGGAATTAATATATAGCTTTTAACTGAAGCAAAAGTTACCGAGCATCGCTCGGTGGCCAGGTACTGTATATTATATTAATAACTCAATTCCTTATGAACTTCTTTTCTATAAGAGTAAAAAAAAAAAGATTAATTTTTAAATTGATAAATCTAATGAAAAAGTTTCAATCCCAAGTTTTAGAAAAATATTAAGACCGTTAATTAAAAAAAATAATCTTCTTACAATAGAGTTGAAAAGTTTCAGATTAATTTTTTATTAAAAGAGCGCAAATATGTACAAAAAAACCCGGCGAGTTGGACTTGCGTACCGTACGTAAATATATATAAATAAATATATTAAATAATTAAAAAGAATTTTATTTAAACCTAGGCTTAAAAGTTTTATCTGAGAGTGCTTTCACTAGCAAAAAATTCTCGAATTTAATATTATAATTAGTATCTAGAATTCTAGAAGATCGAGCTTCACTTAAATTAACTTTGTTTTGTTTTAATTATTGTTTATTTAATCAACCACTTGTTTTGTTTTGATTCACCCACATGATTCATTTTTATTCAACCACCTGTTAATAATTAGTTCAATTAAAAAAACTATAAATATATTTTCCCAAAATTGAGACCTGATGTAATATAAAATATATATTTTGAAATAAATTCTTGATTTTTTTTAATCATAATTACTTAATTAAAGGAGACAATAAAAGAGTGTGTCTTCTGCTGGAAAAATAAATTTTTAATTTATTTATAACGAGACTATAGTTTCGAGGGCTTTGCCCTCTTCATCAGTCTATTACAATTGATTCACAGGAATTGATGTCAGCTCGAAACTATAATTCTCTCTCTCTCTATATATATATATATATATTTGTATCATTGTTCTATTTTGAAAACGGCTCTACCGATTTTGATGAAACAAATTCTATTAACAAGTTTTGAGGATGAGAAAGCGATCTGGCTAGGTCTGGACCTCGACAAATTTAATCTTAATTGATCTTTTCTTAATTAAAGTAATTATTGATAGATGAAAATCTCAATAAAAAAGTTTGTTTACATTTTTTTCAATTATCTTTTATTTTTAATTGGTTTTTTAATTTTAAAACCCACTAATAGGTTATAGCAAATATTAATATATTATATTAAAATTAGGAATTTTTTGTTTGTTTTTAATTAACAGGTGGGGGGGTCGGGTAGGCTAGGCGGTAGCATGTCAGCCAGCTAACCAAGAGGACCCGAGTTCGAATCCGACTCGAGGCATCCGGCTAAAATCTGACCCCCGAGGTAGAGACAAATTTAAAAATAAAAATAAATAGTATCGTAAATGGCTTATGGCTAGAAAGGCCGAAAAGCCCAAAAAAAAAAAAAAAAAAAAATTAACAGGTGTCTAAATCATAACAAAACAGGTGTGTTTACAAATAAAGTGGTTGAAGTGGCTTTTTTTTATATAACTTGGAAACAAATCTTATTTAATTTTATGTTTTTATTTCAGATCCTATACGATTATTTTTTTTATTATTATTTTCCTATTTATTTTTTTATAATGTTTATCAATATGAACGAATGTGGGCAAATTGGTGTACGAGTAAACAAATATACACATAATATGTGGACCATTAGAAAGCTAGAAATGCAAAAACTGGGTGCGGGGTGGGGTGGATGTGGGAGGTGCAGGAGGTGGGGTGCAGTTGTGGGGGATCCGGGGGTGGGAGGCGCGGTTGGGGTGGGGTGGGGGTGGGCGGGTGGTGGGGGGCGAGGTGTGTGGTTTCGGGAGGGGGGGGGGTCAGGGGTTACCGTGCATCGCTCGGTGGCTCCAGGTACTTATATATTAAACCCCACTAAATCTATTCATAAAAGACTGACACACACACACACAAACACCTTAATTTGTATTTATAAAGAAGATTAGTGGTTTTTAATATAGTCGCGGTGCCTTTCCATTAATTCAGCATTAAATTCTACCTCTGAATCTTCAATACCTCTAAGTAATTATTTTTATTTCTATTAATTAAAATTTATTTAACCAGTTATCTAATTAATTAAATTTCCTAATTTCTATTCTACTCTTATTAAACGAGCAAAAATTGTTATATATATTTGTATATATATTTGTATCTTAGTTCTATTTTGAAAACGGCTCTACCGATTTTGATGAAACCAACTCTATTAACAAGTTTTGAGGATGAGAAAACGATCTGGCTAGGTCTGGACCTCGACAAATTTCATCTTAATTGATCTTTTCTTAATTAAAGTAATTATTGATAGATGAAAATCTCAATAAAAAAGTTTGTTTACATTTTTTTCAATTATCTTTTATTTATTAATTGGTTTTTTAATTTTAAAACCCACTAATACTTTATACCAAATATTGTTATATATTAGAATTTGCCAATTTAATTGATTAAAATTCCTCTTATTAAAAAACACGGACTAAAAATATTATCGCAAGCTAGAAGATCAAGTACAGTCGATAGTGGGGAAGTAATCTCCGAAATCGAAGCCTATTTCATGTAAAAAATTGCTTCAATAAAATTATTATTTATTTAATTGATTAAAAAATTCGATAAATTGTTATTTAATTAAAAAAAATAATTATACGGAATTTATTTATATACCTATATACACATAATCTGTGGACCACTAGAAAGCTAGAAATGCAAAACTGGGTGCGGGGTGGGGATGGATGTGGGGGGGGTAAAGGAGGTGGGGGTGCAGTTGTGGGGGGGGGTTTCGGGGGGGGGGGGCCAGGGGGCGTTTACTATATATTTGTATTTTTTTTAATTTGGTTACCGTGCATCGCTCGGTGGCTCCAGGTACTTACTATAAAAAGAGAGCCAGTAAAGGAAGCCTCTGTCGAATAAAAAACTCCCAATTATAGAAAACAGTTTCGGCTTTAATTAGATAATGCCATCTTCAGTTCTAATGAGCTGTAATGAGCATAAAATGTATGAATATAAATACAAAAACATAATAAATTATAAAAAAAAATTAGTTCTTACAATATTTGCAAACTCAATACATTGAGTGCAGACAGAGTTGTTATGTAGCAGTAACCTGGCGCCGCCTTCTTAGATTCTGTGAGCAGTAGAGCAGTACACGAATTTTAAATTATATAGATTGGTGATGATTTAAAAAAATAAAAATATTGATTTTATATATATATATGAATTAAAGGCGCATCGTGAAAATCTAATATATGTTCCGTAATTGAAATACAAACATTTTCACATCAGAAAGTTTGATCGGCCTTTTCGTTCTTAAGTTATCGTGGGTATGCGAATCCAGAACACATTCAAACAGACAGAAAAAAAATCTCGGTTTGAAATTATCTTTTCTTCTCGTTTTAGAAATTTTTATACTCAATGGGGGAAAAATTAAGAGAATTTAATGGCGAAACCCCCTCTGGCTTTAAAGGTCTGATTTTTTTAAAAATATTTTAAGAGAAAAAATATTGTCTTTTTATTCTAACTCTTTAGATATACCAATAATGTATTTATTATTTTATTCGTTTGTATTAAAATGCATATTTTATATGTATTATGTTTATAATTAGAACTTAATTCAGTAAATTCTAATTTATATAGTATATATATATATATTGAGGTTGACCCCCCCCCCCCCCTGGGAAAAAATCCTTCAGGTCCATGCATACGTTTATTATCATTGAAGGGGCGGGGGCGGGGAGTGGCGAATATTGTCTGATTACACTGGAAAATGTCTAGAATCGTCCAGGAGTGTAATCTCAAATAGGTATGTTAGAAGAAGCATTCATGCGATGTAATCGAGATAATTGAGTTAAATGTTATTGAAGAAATAACTGCTGCATAGCTAAATAAAGACATTGTTCGGTAGTTCTCTTCAATATATTCGAAATATAAATTAGTAAATTCCTATTTATCTAGAAAATTGACAAAATAGTCCAGATTTAAGGGACACTCTGTAGAATTCCACTGTGAAAACAGCGTTTCGTTATCTCAAATTGCTTCCCGCCAATTATTAAATAACGTTTCACTCTTAGAAGACACAGTCAATGGTTCTGAATATCTACTTCCTATGTTTCTATAATCAATTCATTTTTATTCGAAAAATCATTCTTATATACCTATATATATATATATAGCAAATCATCACTAACAACCAAGAAGATTAATGCCTCAAAGAGTGTTTAATTATATATCGGAGTTTAATTTTTCCAACTATAACATATAGATCAGTGGCTGGATTTCCGCCCTAGGCCCACAAGGCCCGAGCCTAGGGGCGCAGCCGGCCCGGGGGCCCCGGTTGCGGAGTCTTTTTTTCAACCTAAAAAAGACCACAAGGGATCTACAACAGGCATTATAAATACTCTACATTCAGTATATTTATTGTTTCTGTTCCATATAATTGTTGTTTCCCTCTTTAATTTTTTTTTCTCTTACTTGATCTGTTTGTATCATATTGTTTATTTTCTTTGTAATTAAATTGGCCTAATATTGTACATTAAAAAGGCTAGATGCCCCTACAAATACAATGTTCTTGAAAATAAAAAAAAAAAAATGTTCTGTACTAGTGCATTTAATTTGCTAAATTTCCAAAATAGCTTCGAGATGGTGGGGGGGGCAAATGTCAAGTGCCTAGGGGCCCTGGGTCTCTTAAATCCGCCCCTGCATATAGATAGTATGTTTCAACATTTTCCGAAAATTAAGAAATATTTGAAAAAAATTGCGTTTAAAATTTAGATAATTTATACTTATTTCAAGGGGAAGATTTAACCATTAAGAAAAATATAAGCACATGATTAGGGTGCCTAGAGAATGAAGAATTAAATCACTTTATCATTTAGTGAAATTCAAAGGTATTCTCAGTGTTATTAAAAGCTGATAGATTCTTACCCAGAGGAGCTGAAAACCGATATCTCAGTTGAGCTTCACACATATGTGGATCACACTGCAACATAAAAATATAAAAACATAATTAATTCATGCTCAAATATTTGGAAGAATTGTAGAATATAAATTAACATTCCAAATGTTTCTTTTTGGATTTATTAAATTGCTCATTAAAAAAAATAATAATAAATAATAAATAAATTAAATGGTATGTTGTTTTGTGAAGCCTACCTGATGGTGATTTATTTTTAATTTATTAAATAAGTTTCACCTCGAACCTACGCCATTTTCCATGAACAAAACAATTGCTCAACTCTCAAGTTTATTTTTTCATTTCAAGTTTATTAAAACTATCAACAGTAATACTATGAAACAATGTAGATTTGTAGATGGATGATTTATCATTAATAAAAGTATACAAACATATCTGTTAAGTGAAATTAGATGAGTGATCTGATGGAAAAAACTTTGCATTTAGAAAAGATATACATAAAATAGTACTATAGAAAATCAAAGAACTGTAGTTACTCAAATCCGGGGGCTGTGACCCCCAGAGAGGTCATGATATCAAATTGAAGAGGGCTGTTTTCTGAGAAAAGCAATTATCAGACAAAATTGTTAATAACACATTTCTAATAGCTTATTTATTTTAAAACTGCACTCTGAAATCCGATCCTCCAATAAACAAAAATTAAAATTATTATTTTTTTTTTTAATATGAGAAAGAGAAATAAAACATGCATGGAAATTAGAAGGACTATATGGATATCAGAGCAAGATAGGTATACATACCAATAAACTACTGAAACTTTTGGGAAGGTAATAATATTATAAACCAAAGGGGGAAATAAAATGAGATAATCTATTAAAGATTCAAACCGACAATTTTAATATTAAATATTATATTTTGGGAAAATTTTAAAGTATTATATATTTTAAATTTTGGAGGTCGCTGTGGATCATATAAAGTTTGAGGAACTCTTCCATAGTGTTTTTACAATCCTGGTTTGTCGCAGCCACCAGAATCCAAATCTGGACTTCCATAATTAACATAATTTTTCTTTATATTTAAGTATTTATTTTAATTTTTAAAAATTATAAAATTATTGGATAAAAATACTTGGTAGGTTTCACATTTTTATCCAATAATTTTAAAAAATGTTTCACCAAGTACCAACACCAAATTCCTTAAAAACTATTCAATAAATTAATATATTATATTTCATTTACACTATTGTTTTCAAGATTTTTAGCTGTTGAAGCTTTTATTTTTGTGATTAATTTGATTAAGGGTTTGAAATATTTATTTAAATCACACATAATTAATTATAATTATTTATTGAACACGACTATAATAAATAAAGTCAATAAATGGTAGTTCATATTGTATTATTTGTTCGTGTTCAATAAATAATTATAATTAATTATATGTGTGCTATTTTAATAAAATTTCAACCCTTAATATTATTGTTCATATTTTAAATTAGATATAATTAAGGAGCATCAAGATCTTTTAATTGGTGTCCCTTACTATATTAATCCTGTCTGTTTATACTATTTCAAATGATAACATTTAGGGAAACAGTGTTGGTTTATAGCGAAACATTAGCACAGGAGTTTTTAAAAGGTTTATATTAACTTTAAAAACTCCTGAGTCATTTCTAATGATTTGATATATTTTGTATATATATGTATAAAATTATAAATTAATCAATTCTATTTGATAAGAAAATTATAAAAAATTCAAAGATATATTCTTTAATTAACTTTCATGAAAAAATTAATTTATACTAAAATTATACGAACAAATAGATGAAAAACAATTTGATTTTCTTGCAAGAAATCATAAGTTGGTGTCATCTATTAAATCCGATGGAATGGAATATTTTTAATTATATGTCAGAGGGGTTGTTTTTCACCCCCTCGGGAATCGAACCCGAGTGCCAGTAACAGCAATCCGGGCCACCTGGCTCACCTGCGGGATGCGAACCTCTCTGACATATGTAAACGCGTAAAATATTTTACTCAAAGATTGTTATCTTAATTTGTAAAATTTCGCGATATAGTGATTCTAAATTTAAACATATAGCCATGCCATATAATTTAAATAAAGGTCGTTGAGTGTTTCGAATTTTGAAGAGATTCAAAATTCGAAGGGCAATGGAATGACTTTTCCTAATTTAATATGAAAGATATTAATTTGCCGATGGTAATAGATTCAAATTTACTAGAAAATCATAAGTTGGTGTCATCTATTAAATCCGATGGAATGGAATATTTTTAATTATATGTCAGAGGGGTTGTTACATCGGCAAATTAATATCTTTATATTAAATTAGGAAAAGTCATTCCATTGCCCTTCGAATTTTGAATCTCTTCAAAATTCGAAACACTCAACGACCTTTATTTAAATTATATGGCATGGCTATATGTTTAAATTTAGAATCACTATATCGCGAAATTTTACAAATTAAGATAACAATCTTTGAGTAAAATATTTTACGCGTGTACATATGTCAGAGAGGTTCGCATCCTGCAGGTGAGCCAGGTGGCCCGGATTGCTGTTACTGGCACTCGGGTTCGATTCCCGAGGGGGTGAAAAACAACCCCTCTGACATATAATTAAAAATATTCCATTCCATCGGATTTAATAGATGACACCATCTTATGATTTCTTGTAAATTTGAATCTATTACCATCGGCAAATTAATATCTTTCATATTGAATCTCTTTGAATAATTCGTATGGATATTATTCTTTCTACAGTTTTCATCACGAATTATTTGATTCGGAAATGACTAGTAAATCCCTTTCGAAATTGTCAACGTTGACTGACTAATAGAAAATGAAGTTGTTTTAATTGCTTATAATAGTTGGCATCTATCTGTAGCAATATTATGAAGAAAGAAAGGTGAAGATATTCGGATCATTCTAATTCTTCTCTTTCGGCTGTTGCCGTCGAATCAGAGTGTTTGTTTTGTTCTAAAGAAAATATTTTGGGTTATATTTATATAATGATATATTTCAGTAAATTCTAGTACGAAGATGAACCAAGGGCATTGCCGCCATGAGGAGGCCATCCACGTCACCGATAGGTTATCTTAAGACGACTGACCATCCTCGTCATTGCTGGGGGGCTCGTTTTTAGAATGACGCCATTTATACTGTAAAGACGTAGTTTTCTCATCGGACTCAATCTTAATTGATTATCTCTCTGAATCGGTTTGATCAAATGTTTATTTTTCAGAGAAGATATTTTCATAATAAATTTTGATAAATTAAAACTATTTGGTAGGTTTATTTATTTTGGAAAGATCTTTTGATAGAATAAATGCTAGTATAAATATTTTTTCTTGAAATATGTCTGCTTTTAATTTGTCATTTCTGTTATTATTAATATTTGAAGATATCCCTTACTTTTTTTTCGGAAATATCTCACATATTTCTTAGTTTTATTCATCTACATCCAAAAATATAATTTGATATAAAATTCTTCCAGAACAAACATATAATTTGATATCAAACAAATTAATTTTCGTCAAAAGTAGTCAGAGTAAGCTATTTTCATGAATTTTTAAATCAAATGATTGAAAATTTAAAAAATTTGCCTGGCTTCTGAGTTATTAAATAACAATTACATCATATACGTCATATGGTATATTTGATTACATTTTAAAAGACATATTCAACAATATCTTAAGCCACAGAGGGAACGAAATTTATTTCTTCAGGAATGTTTACATTACCTTTCGAACATAGGCCACCCCCACCCTCTGGGATCGAATAAATAATTCTGTAAAAACCTTGACTTGATTAACTATGTTTTATGAATCTTTTTGTGTTGTGTATTTAAGCTATTCTATTCTACTTGTGAAAAAATACTCAAAAAATTAAATATTTTATTAAATAAAAATTTAATAATGTAATTATTTGTCTCCAATCTTGGCACTCTCATCAACATTTTTCTGCAGATGGCTCTCCATACAAAGTATGTGGAAGTAGTGTAATCGTGCATGAGAAATGCCTAGTGTTTTCTCTAGTTATATATCGGCAGATAAATTAATTTTTTTTCAACTTTTTCATTGGTCTATTTACGGATCATCAAATTATTAACTACGTAGCAAATTTTAAGTTCCTAATTTTAATACTAGTTTAAAATTTACAGGTTAGATATAAAGAAGACAAAGAAACAGTCGGATAAGCTCGCTGTTTTCTCTTTTATTTACCTTTATTGATACAAATTTTAAAAAATCTTTTAGAAATAAGAAATATTAAATTATGAAACAGAGAGTTTATTAAAACTTTGCTGGGATAAGTTTGAATGAATAGCTAGAATGATTTGATATGTAAAACAATAGAGAATTAGACAAGTTATAAAAGAAAAACTGTGATCCAATATGGAGGTTTAATCCTACGCATAAACATTATTAATCATTAATTCGAACATTTGAGTGTTTTATAAATTTTATTTTATCAAAAATGGATGGAATTTTTTTAAAGGATTGTAAAAACGACTCGTGGAGGCGCCTTATCGCCACAATATTTTAAATTCAATTTGTACTTATATCATTATCGCTCGATGGTAAAAAGTCCAAAGTCTTCTTGAAGATTCAATCAAAATCTGTCAATCTACTCTGGTTCGCAAATCCTTTTAATAAGGTAGCTCCATTACTTTTTTTTCAATCTACCGCGATTCTATATCTAAATATTATGTTATTATGCGTCTTATTTTTCTCTTTTCTTTTTTGTTCCTTTATTTTTAACATCTCCCCATTTCATAATGATCTCAATTTTAGAATAATTAAAAATAAATTGCATTTCAAAAATTCTGAACGATTCACAAAAACTCAATGCACAGATTCAAAAAACCTGATCAATTTGGTGTATCTATCGAAGTATATATGGCAATACCAGCAAATACTGTATATAACAATACAGGACAGCCTGTCAAAAATATGGTACCCTAAAAACAGCACACTCTAGCGAGAAAAAAGTAAACTACATAAAGCGCATAATATTAAAATGCGTAAATTATTTAAAATCGATCTTATTAAATCATATATAACATTAAACGGACACAATATATATTTTTTCCATGACGCTCAAGTTTTTTTTTTTTAATTTTGTCGGTAGCCGAAAGTCGGATTTGACTGCAAGATATCCATTTTGCTCGCATGGTGGCGCTCAAATTCATGAGACCAAAAACGGTTTGCTTTTCTATTGTATTTTGACAGACTGTCCTGTATTGGTATATACAGTATCATTATTTGATACCAGTCATAGGGGCGGCGGAGTTTGAATTTTTCGGGGGGGGCTCAAAAGAAATTGTATTATAATTGAAAAATACATTTACATTTTAAAAAAAAAAGAAATATATGGTAAATAAATTAATTTTAACAGTTAAAATAGTGAATAAAAAAATTAATATTTAATATAGAATAGAATTATTTTAAAGAAAAGCCTTCATTACAAAATCAACTGCTGTGTTCACCATACGACTTTCACATTTTCATTTATTTGAAGTCATCGGCGACACTACTAATTTACATCCCTTCCTTTATTTCGTTTTTATTGATTTTCTCAAACACGACTCTAACAATTTTTTAAAAATATAGTGTATTTATCAAGTAGCTAGCGAAACGAAAGCCGCTAGAGAACGAGCAAAAGGCAACGAAGCTTCTCTCTGCACTAGGCCGTTTCTGGGAGTAACACCACCTCCCCGTGGTCTAGCTGGATATCCGCACCTTTCGGAGAACTAAGAGTGTTACCCTTGGCGAAGAACGCAGTTGCCATTGGCATATATAGAAATATTTCTATGTCCTTAGTACATCTGGAAAATGCACTGGATATGCTATATTATGTCATTAGACATATATAGTCCCAATGGATCTGACCCACCATTATGGGCTATCCTTTTAGTATATTCTAGTGGGCCAAGAGGTGCTATGTTATGCCTGGCAACAGATGCAGCAGCTGCTGCATCAAAACTAACTATGGGGTGTAGTGGGCAGCACTTGCCACCCATACACTAACGCCACCAGATGTCTCCACCGGCACACAAGCCTGGGCGGACAGACGGGCAGTCTGCAACGCGACACGAACGAGCGAACACCCAAACAACTCCAACCCTTTGCTGTATTATTTCTAGTCAATAAACAAGTATTTATATAATATATCAGAGTGTTATTCCTACCGCAACCCTCCTCTATATTGGTGACCCACGACAAAAGAAAAAAATCCACATCATGGAAGTGAACCGAATAGGAGCGAAATTACCAGCACTTTGGACCGAACGACCTGACCTTTGGTTCAAACATGTGGAGGCCCAGTTCAATCTCGCCAAAGTGACCACAGAAGAAACGAAGTTCCATCACGTAGTCGCCAGCCTGGACCAACAACAGGCAATCAAGGTATGTGAAATCATATCGAATCCGCCGACCACCAACCAGTACCAGGAACTAAAAAACGAGCTCCTAAAGAAATTAACACCTTCTAATGAAGAAAGACGACGCCGCCTATTGGCGGGAGAGGAGATCGGCGACAGGAAGCCTTCCGAGTTCCGCGAGCACATGCTCGCCTTGGCCCCCGACACGTGGCCGGAGGATCTTTTAAAGAGTCTCTGGTCTAGCCAATTGCCTAGGGCCATACGGACAGCGTTATTAACGCGCCCAGACTTAAACTGGAAGGAGTCAGCAGAAATAGCAGACTCCATCGCTGAGGCCGTTCCGGAAGTCTCAACCCACGCCATCGAACAACCCACGCCAACCAGCAGCGCCCTCGAGCGGCAGATCGAGGAGTTGTCCCAGCAAGTTGCCGCCATTAATTCAAACAACTTAAACAAAAGCGCGCCAGCCCAGCAGCGGACCTGGAAAACCGACGACCGTCGCAGCAGAGGTATCAACCCTGAGGTGTGCTGGTTCCACCGCGAGTTTGGCAAAAACGCTCGCAATTGCAGACAGCCCTGTGCATTCAAGGCACAGGGAAACTACAAAGGCGGTCAGTAGCAGCGGCGACTGACTGCAAATCATCAGGAAGCCGCCTCTACATTACCGAGAAAAACAGCAAGGTGCGATTTCTCGTCGACACCGGTTCCGACCTATGCGTTTATCCACGGAAAGCGCTGCCAGGACGAAGAAAACGCGTGGACTACGACCTGATCGCGGCCAACGGCACAACCATCCACACTTATGGATGGATCTCGCTGGCCCTCGACATAGGCTTAGAGCGCATCCTCAAGTGGCGCTTCGTAATCGCCGACGTGGAGAGCGCCATCATCGGGATTGATTTTCTCGGATTCTACGGCCTCTTAGTAGACCCCCGCCACGGCCGTATTATCGACAACAAGGCCGCACTCTCAGCCAAATGCGAACCAACTGACGCGCAGACGCCGAGCGTGAAGATGATTCTCGAAGACCCCACCGGACACGACGTATTCCGCGAATTCCCCGACGTCGTGCGCCCAGCCGGCTCCCCCCGCCAGGTGAGCCACGGGACAAAGCACTACATCCGAACAACGCCCGGGCAACCAGTAAACGCCCGCCCCCGCCGTCTGGCCCCCGACCGCCTCAAGATAGCCAAAAAAGAGTTTGAAGAGATGATTCGAGCCGGCACTGCACGGCCCTCTGATAGCCCCTGGTCATCGCCCCTACATATGGTGCCGAAGAAAGAGGGCTGGAGGCCCTGTGGAGATTACCGCTCCCTTAATTCGCGGACGATTCCCGACCGTTATCCAGTGCGGCACATCCTCGATTACGCCCACTACCTCGCGGGATGCACCGTCTTCTCAACAATCGACTTAGTCCGGGCCTATCATCAGATTCCAGTCAGGCGCGAGGACATTCCGAAAACGGCTCTGACAACTCCCTTCGGCCTTTACGAATTTCCATTTATGAGTTTCGGCCTCAGAAACGCCGCCCAGACGTTCCAACGCTTCATAGACGAGGCACTCCGCGGGCTGGAATTCTGCTTTGCTTACCTCGACGACATCCTAATATTTTCAACTTCACCAGAAGAACACAGAAAACACCTGCGCCAACTCTTCCAGCGACTGACGGAATATGGCATCGTTGTCAACCCTACGAAGTGCGTCCTCGAAGCGCCCGAGGTAACCTTTCTAGGCTATCGCATCTCCGCAGAAGGCTCGCGCCCACTAGAAGATCGGATAGCCACCTTGCAGGCTTGGACGCCCCCTAAAACGATCAGGGAATTAAGACGCTTCCTGGGCATGATAAATTTTTACAGACGTTTTCTGCCCGGCGCCGCCGACACCCAGGCCCCCTTACACGCCCTCCTCTCAGGCCCCAAGATGAAACCCAGCACACCGGTCACTTGGACAGATGAGCTGCTACGATCCTTCAACGAGTGTAAGGCGAACCTCGGAAGGGCAACGCTACTGTCTCACCCGGAACAGTCTGCCAACCTATCGGTGTCAACAGACGCTTCAGCGACAGCCATAGGAGCTGTACTTCACCAGCGGGCCAGGGGGGCCTGGCAACCTTTGGCATTCTTTTCCAGGAAAATGAGCCCAACACAACAAAAATACAGCGCCTACGACCGCGAACTCTTGGCCATCTACGAATCAATCAAGCATTTTCGACACATGGTAGAAGGTAAACATTTTACTATCTTCACCGACCAGAAGCCGTTGACCTTCGCCTTCAGGCTGAAAACCGATCAGTGCTCCCCGCGCCAGTTCAACCACCTGGACTACATCGGTCAGTTTTCGACTGATATTCGCCACATTTCCGGGCGGGACAACATCGTCGCAGACACTCTTTCCCGCATCGAGGCCATCACGCAGCCAATCGACTTCGCAGAACTGGCCCGCTCTCAGCTCCAAGACGAGGAGCTTCGCCAGCTGCAGAACCAAGCCACAGCCCTCCGCCTAGAAAAGAAGGCCATGCCAGGGCTGGACGTCGAAGTCATCTGCGATACGTCTGCCGGCCGCCCACGGCCGTTCGTAACCGAACCCTTCCGCCGAGGGGTCTTCGACACGCTACATAGCCTTAGCCACCCAGGAATCAAAGCGTCAACGAAGCTCGTCTCCTATCGATTCGTCTGGCCTGGAATAAAGAAGGATTGCCGAACATGGACCCGCGCATGCCTCCAGTGCCAGACGGCCAAGGTAAACAGGCACACTGTCACGCCAGTAGGACAGTTTCCAGTGACAGCCGCCAGATTTCAGCACGTCCACATAGACATCGTCGGTCCCCTGCCATCTTCCGCAGGCTTCAGCTACCTCGTGACCGCAGTCGACCGCTTTACGAGATGGCCCGAAGCCTTTCCTGTACAAGACATCACCGCGGAAACCGTGGCCAAAGCCCTCCTCAATGGATGGATTGCACGATTTGGCTGCCCAGAAACCATTACCACCGACCAAGGCCGCCAGTTCGAGTCAGACCTTTTCCGAAAACTCGGAGATTTCTGCGGATTTCGACGAGCCAGAACAACCGCCTACCATCCAGCGTCCAACGGGCTCGTTGAGCGTTTCCATCGCACACTTAAGGCCTCTCTCATGTGCCACGGCAATAAGTGGACCGACTCGCTGCCACTCGTACTTTTGGGAATTAGGGCAGCATTCAAAGAAGACCTACAAGCTTCAAGCGCAGAGCTCGTCTACGGCGAGCCCCTGAGGGTCCCGGGTGAATTTTTTGTTTCAGACCCCTCGGGACAACCAGAACATCAACTCCTAATCCGGGAACTACGAGAGGGGATGAACAGACTCCGTCCAGTCCCAGGGACGAAACACCGTGAAGACCGCACCTTCATCCACAAAGCTCTCAGAGACTCAACGCACGTCTTCATCAGACAAGACGTCCTCCGAGGCGCACTCGAGCCACCTTACACCGGCCCCTATAGAGTCGTATCGCGGGATGATAAAACTTTCGACGTCGACAGACGAGGTCAAACGATAAAAGTCTCCGCAGACAGGGTGAAGCCAGCTTTCATCTCCCAGGAAAGCACCCCTCCCCCGAACAACGCACCTTCACCGGTAACCAGCCCTCCGTCAACACCACTGCCCGCAGCCACGACATCGACCGAGACGTTCACACGTGTAGGAAGAAGAGTACGAGCCAGAGAATTTCCGGACTACCAAGTCTATTAGGAGTCGGCAAACCGTCATCGCCCTCCTCATCCGGGACCATCGCTCTGGGGAGGGGGTGGTGTAGTGGGCAGCACTTGCCACCCATACACTAACGCCACCAGATGTCTCCACCGGCACACAAGCCTGGGCGGACAGACGGGCAGTCTGCAACGCGACACGAACGAGCGAACATCCAAACAACTCCAACCCTTTGCTGTATTATTTCTAGTCAATAAACAAGTATTTATATAATATATCAGAGTGTTATTCCTACCGCAACCCTC
>JAKCPI010013790.1:0-14023 GCA_023213315.1 Euborellia annulipes
AAAATCGCACTTTTTGCCTTCTCGACGAGACTCCCTTGTAATTTTTGGCAAAACCGTCACGTGCTAAAATTCACACCTAATTGAATACTACAATTTGTGTGACTTTAATTGAGTCCGTGGGTTTCCGTAGTCTTTACCTGAGGACCCTTTGAAGCCACGCTTGCCCCGAGAGCGATTTACAATACTTTACCCATCCTTTGCATTGGATAAATTAAAAATGTATCAGATATTTATTGGAAAGAACATATTTAATTTAATTTAATTTAGTATTATTTATTTTCAACATATACATGTACATGAAATAATAATAAATTCGTAAAATTAAATGAATGACCTCCAAGCTTTGGCTCCCAATCAACATGGCTTATTTAAGGCATTACCTACTCATTATTTTATATCCATATTGATAGGGAGAAATATTAAATAGCCCGGATAACAAGGGACATATTTAAATACATAATTAAGTAATTACGTTTTTTAATTAAAAATTTGCTAATGTATGTATTTTGGCATTCTCTCTTAATCCTACGACCTTTTTCTTAAGAAGAGATTTAATTAATGTGTTAAGGGCTTGTAGTTTATTCTCCATACAGCTTTTTTTATAAGAACTTTTTAATAATAAAAAATATCCCTTACAACTTTTTAATTTATTAAGTTCATTGGAGTTTAACTAAGGCTTCAACCTAAAATATTCCTACTATATATTACGAAAGCAGAAAGAGAAAATCGCTAAATACCGCATTAGATTTCTATGATTACACATTTAAATCTAATTTTCATAATTGAAATTCACATTTACTTGGATCCAAATGAAAATAGAAGAAAAAGTGAAAACTTTTTTCCAAGACTCGATACTGTCTTTTATATAATCAGTTCATTTTGGCACAATAACGTACCTTCTATAGGAATCTCATTCATACTTGATTTATCAATTATCATGAGTATCTGAATCCAGAAAAAAGACCACAGACTGAAATGGTTGAATAAAAATTTTCTTTACTTTTCAGACTCTTTCAAGCACGATGAGATAAACCCGGGATCTATATATATAAAATTAAGGTTTTGTCTGTACATTGGTCCAAATCACGCCAAATTTTGGTTGCACACCTTTCAAGCAAAGTTATGAACGAAAACACCCTCAACAAAATTCCTGTCTGTCTGTATGTCTGTCTGTTTCAGTGGTTTCCGAAAAGTTGCTCACGATTCACGTAAAAACGGCTGAAGGGATTATTATGAAATTTCATATTTACATCAGATGTCTTCTAACTTACGTTTTTAGCTATATAACGTTTTGATATTTTGACCCCAGAAGGGGGTTTGGGGGGCGCACGAATGAAAATTATCAAATAACTCCTAAACTATTAACCCTACGGCAAATTTTATGATAAACAAAGTTGGGAGGGTGAAAAAAATGTAAATTCTTGCCCTTGGAGCAAACTCAACCAAATTTTGTATACATAATCTGTGGGTCACTAGAAGGCTAGAAATGCAAAAACTGGGTGCGGGGGTGGAATGGGGGTGGGGTGAGGAGTGAGGCGGAGTAGGGTGGGGGGTGGTGCGGGGTGGAGTCCAGGGGGCATAGCGGGGGTGGGGTCCAGGGGGCTAAGCGGGGGTGTGGTGCGCAGGGTTGGAGGGCACGGGGTGGATGGGGTGCGGGGTCCGAGGTGGGTGGGGTGCGGTTTGTGGTGTGGGGACGGGGGTTGGGAACGGGTGCGGGGGTGGGGGTGCTGGAGTGGGTTTGGGGGGGTAGTGGGTTAGGGTGCGGAATGGAGTGTTGGGGTGGTGGTGTGGGGACGGGGGTTGGGCATGGTGCGGGGGGTGGGGGTGCTGGCTGGGTTTCGGGGGGGGGGGTCCAGGGGGCGTGCCCCTGGCTAGCAAGAGGGCCGCCAAGGCGGGCCGCAGCTAGTCTATCATATAAAAAGAGTCATTACGTTTTTCGGGGGACAAAACTTTGGAAAATTAGAAAAAAATTGAATCCTTTTTTGGAGAATTATCGAACATCGTAGCTAAGGAACTGAAATTTGGAACAAAAATTTGTATCATTAATCTGCACCTTTGGGATAATTTTGCTTAAACAAATCAATAAACTTTCCTGAGTTATTTACTCCCTCTATTTTGTCTACCAAGCTTTGCTGTCCTTGATGGCTGTCAGAAACGAAGTTTGTTTTTCGTTTCGACGAACTAATGTGTATGACAAGATCAATTAATTTACTCTTTCTACAAACTAATTGGATTAAATTCTCTAATTATTAACTTTGAATTTCTCTAGATATAATTTTAATTTGAATAATACTTGAATGAATCTATGTTTAAAGTATTATCTCTCATCATAAATTATTCGTACAATAGAACTGGACCCAATTTGTTTCATAATAGACTTGCAATGTCGGAAGGAGAGGGGTTTATTGTTCTGTTATACCGCTATTTGCTCAATTCTCTTCGGTGACCCACTGAATTCAGGGACTCTACTCACGGTCATGGAATGTTGAGTCTTTTAAAAAAAAGCCTTTCGGGTCATACTGAGTGGAGAGCACGCGTTTGTTTTGGTGTCTCAACGAAGAGAGAATTACCCGCGAGGAATGTTCGGCAGAGATGGCCAAGAATCGGTTAAAACGAGAAGGTAAAATAGCTCGATGAGTCAGTGGAGTCAGCCGAGGTCAGCCCTGCCGGTTAACTCGAGCCATCCTCCCGCTGGAATCCTCTCTCCAGGGCTCTCTCCATGCTGCTCCACTTGCTAGAAATCCATAGAAGCCCTCCGGCTCCGGCCCATCCACTCTTTGCCCTTCGGGAATTGATCTGGTTCCAAATTTCAATTTCAAAATACAATTACAATTCATCTGCACTCTCCCATGGATCTATTTTTCATTGCTCTCTTTTTGGCCCATATATCACAACAAAACGGATAAGTGAGAGTCTGGCTCGCGCGTTTAGAGTTTTATTGATCTAGTCAAAATATAAATTTTAGAAATATATGTTTAAGGAGGTCCTTTCGCCGCCAATGTTAAATAAAAAATATTAGATTATAACTATAACTTAATTTTTACTTTACCATACAGGGTATTTTGTATACATAATCAGTGGGTCCCCAGAAGCCTAAAAATTCAAAAACTAACCGCCCGGAATGGGGGGGGGGGAGGGTCAAAAAAATAAAAATCTTGGCCATTTACCAAACTCAACCAAATTTTGTATACATAATCAGTGGGCCCCAGAAGTCTAAAAATGCAAAAAGAGTCTAAAATGCAACAACCAACCCCCCCTACATGATTATAAATAATTTTATTAAATATTAAATATAAGTGAGGGGCCAGGTTGTATGGTAAAGTCAAGTGGATGGCCACATCAGAACACGTCAACTTATTTATAATAGTTTAAGTCCTATCTATGCTTTGGTGAAGTTTCAATCACACATTACCGTGCAAATTTTTGAAAATAAAATTTTTAATATGCAAACATTTTCTCAGATTATAGAAAATTAAGATTTTGACACTTTCTCTTGAATTATACTACTATTAGTTGATTAGATAAAGTTAAAAAATTAAAAATTGGTTTTTAAATATTTTTCTAATTAATACTATATATATTTGCCTAGATTAATTTGCAGCAACGCTGACGTAATGCTGCCGACAGGGAGCGCCGTCGGTATATTTGCGGCAAATTTGAAATATAATCGTAATTTGGACTCGAATTTTGAAATGAAAGACTCCAATTGATTTTAAATTAAGAAACATTAAATATATTGATAATTATTCCTCCCCCCCCCCCTCACCACTCAAAAATTAAATATTCAATTCGCTTTTCTTTGCGCACAGAAAAAGAAATCAATCACATCTTATTTGATTTATATTTTATATATTATTTGTTTATTTTTTAATAATTTGCCACTTTTTTATAATTTTTTAAAAATCTAAATTTTGTTATTCTTATTTTTTGATTTTTACAAAATTGAACGACTTAAGACACGCATGCCCATATGAGTTTCTCATGGCAATACTGGAGGGAGCAGCCTGTCATACAAACAACACCTGATCTCTTTTAAATATTTGGAGCCTTATATCGATTATCGATCCCAAATTTAAAAAAAATGATATAATATAATTCTCCTCCTCACACGATCCCACTTATTTAAATAAATCTATTTCCACACAAAAAATATCACAATGCTGTAGATTATAGAAAAAAAAATACTTCCAGATTCATATCTAGAGCCTCATTTCTGTAGCTGTGTCAGGACGAAAATGAGGCGAAACTTTTAAGAGACTATGTATTTTCGGGAGTTTACAGGTATACATTTGGAGTGTGGTTTTTTAAGAGGAATAAAATTTTTGGACCGAGACGCCGCCCGCCAGGGCACCAGCCCGGAGGGCCGAGCTTCGAGGGCGTGCCGAAGGCACGCACGAAAAGCTCGTATAATATATTCAATACCTAAAAATTTGGTCATATTTGGAATGGTTTGGATATATCTTGATTATTAATAAAATATATTTGGAATGAATAAGAGCTCATTAAAAATGCTCAAATGTATCAATATATTTACTATAAAAAAATTGTTTTTTCAGTGTATGTAGGTATATGATTGATCATTGATACTGAAACCAGTTCCCATATGTCTGCATTACTCGCGTGCTTTGCTCCATTTTCATCAACACCCCTCCTCATATGAATAGATAAAATCTTAATGCCATGCTTCTTCTTTTATTCCGCATCTGATTCTCATCAATTGAAGCTTGCAAGTGTTAAATGGACAGTGAATTAATTTGATCTTAATTTGTTCTTTTAGCTCTGAGAAACAATTCATTATTATGATTAATCTTGAAAAAAATTATAACTAATTCAAAAGATATGATCAATATAATTGAAAGAAAAGAATTTGAAAAATTAGTAGAATGGTGTATTTTTTTTAATATTCATGCGTATTTAGGGTAGAAAATGTAAAAATCATATATAAAATATGCATAAAGTAATAATAAACGAATTAACAATATAATAATATTTATATATTCTATCTTTGTCTCTGGTCTGATAATTAATTAATTGCATATTATTTAAAGTGTTTCAGAGAAGTTCACTGAAGTTCCGCCCTGAGGGAAAATAGCCAGCGACGCTTTCGGAGGGTAAGTTTTTTTCTTTATTCAAAATAGTCTGGTATAATTTTTTCCAAATATTTCTAAGTAATTCCAAATATTTCCAAGTACTTCCAAATATTTCCAAGCGCTTCCAAATATTTCCAAGCACTTCCAAATATTCCCAAGCACTTTCAAATATTTCCAAATACTTCCAAATATTTCCAAGTTCTTCCAAAATACTTCCAAAGAGGTGTACACCTACTTCCAATCGCGGATCACCCCTCGTTTTTTTTTCAATTTCAACAACCTTTGTGAGCCCAAATATCTTCGACCACGCCTAGTCTTCCCTTTAAGTCAGCGTTTCCCCAAATATGGTCAGCTGCTTTGGAGAAACACTTTTAAAAATGGAATTCTCATTATATTTTTGAATTTTCAAACTGTTCCTACAACAAAAAAAAATTTCTTAATTGATAAGTTTTAATCCCTATTTTTTTAAAATCTGTTTACATTATTTGATTCTCTACTTTTTGACATTTAGCTGTTAATTTTTTCAATTATTTTCCTAAAGTGAACTTCACTTAAACATCGTCAGTAAATGTGGCTGGAACTCTCGTTATTAAATAATATTAATTTTGTTAAGGGAGAATAGTGGGTAGTAGTAGTGTAGGTCTTGGTGAAACATTTTAAATAAAGTAAAGAAAATTTTGAAATTTTTTTTAGAAACTTTTTAAAATTTAAAATATAAAATACTAGGTAGGTTTCACATAAATAAAAGATCAGATGCTTGTTTAGCACGACTCTATATATATTTCGGGGTATAAGCCCATCTTCAGGAGTTCACAAAGGACACACTTTTATTTAGTGAAACCTACCTAGTATTTTATATTTAAAATTTTAAAAAGTTTCTAAAAAAAAATTCAAAAATTTTCTTTACTTCCAGTAATATCAATTGAAAATGGAGAAGAAAGTAAAAACTTTTTTCAAGACTCAGTACTGCATATCTGCAGCAAGTATTTTCATTTTTATATTTTTGTCTGAATTTTAGTGAAGTCCAATTGAATATTCTCTCTCTATAACTACTATTGTTTTGGTACAAATTCAACAAGCAAAAGGCCATTCCTGGAATAATATAAATCAAGAAACTAATCTCTAATAGTCCGGAAACAAGCCCAGACTTGAAATTTTTCCATCCTTGTAGTCCTTTAACTCTAGAGGAAAGGTACCGCGACATTTCAGCCCCCGACAAAATATCCCCGACAAAACATCCCCCGACAAAATATCCCAAGGACAAAATATCCCCCGACATAATATCTTCTGACAAAATATTCCCCAGTATAAGGGAGAATACAAAAGAGATTAAGTGAGAAGCTTATAATCATAGTTTTGAATAATATAAACAGACTTTCATATTTTGGCGGCTAATTAGCCGTTTGAAAGTGCTGCTGTCTGTCGTGTTTGATTAGAAAAAAAATGGGAGCCCGAAACACACCCCGCCCGGACTAAACTTTCGGAGGTTCGGTTAATATATATTCAGTTCGGCTCGGTTGGGTTCGTATAGCCTCTTTTCGGGCTGGCTTTTAGACGGTTCGGTTGGCTGACGCCAAGAACGTTAAACCAGCCCGAAAAGGAGCTATACGAACCCAACCGAGCCGAACTGAATATATATTAACCGAACCGGAGTCGATTTGCATTACTCATAAGATTCACGAGGGGAAGGGTTATTTTTGTCATGAGATATTTTGTCTGAAGGATATTTTGTCGGGGGATATTTTGTCGGGGGCTGAATTGTCGCGGAATCAGAGGAAATGATTTTATGCATTAAATAAAGTTGAATTAATAAAATTATTGGAAAAGACTCATTAGCTAAAATCGTTTTCTCTTTTTAAAAAATTTATCGCAAGAAATATTTTTTTTCTCTTGGGCAAGCTCTTCGGGATTTTTAATTCTGGTGCGAGGAAGAAATTTGAAAATCCCGAAATGTTTCACCAAGAGAAAAAATAAATTTTATTCTTACTTCAACTTTTCATTTATTCTCTGATATTAATGATTTAGAAAACAAAAATTTTAATATTAATATTATTTATATAGTAATTAAAGAAACATAATTTTATTATTATTTTATTAATTTAGTTAAATACTAATTCGTATGCGTGAATTTCTCGAAATAGCCTTTATCAAATTTCTTGGGAATTTCGCCCGGCTCGAGCTTATCAGTAACGGCGCTCTTTCTTTCTTTTTAGTTGGTGTCCAGAAACACTCCAGGGAACATCTACGCCTGATCAAAGGTAAAGAAATGTTAATTGCTATTATGTATAATTAATATTCATCTATCTCATTAGACTAAACGATCAATTAAACAATCTCTACTTGTGTCTTACTTAATCAGTTTAATTCTTAAAAAAAAAAGTAAAATATTCATTTATAACATTTTTCATTTATTTAAATTAACTATACATGTTTAAATCATTTGTCTCCACATCTTCAGTACCTAGTATAAATAAAATATTTTGCTCTATTTTAAGATTTTCATTAAATTATATTCATTAGATATTATTAAATATCTATTTACCTTCAAAAATCTTATTTAGTTTTGATAAAAAATTTAGTGAATACACTAAATTAAGGCCTAAAAAGTACTATTTAGTAAATTACGAAAAAATTGATATTTTCAGAGATACCTATTTATTATTTTTTTTGTTATTGCGTCCGTGATCCAATATTTAATTTTGAAAAATAACGAAAATTATATGATAGGGTTATTGAAGAATAAAATAAAATTTAAAAAAATGACTAGTTTCTTTTTTTGGGGCAGCATCCCATGTTTGAATAGTCACCGCAGGCTACTGATATGTACTATATAATTAAATCTTTATTCACAAAATTTTAACTTACAGTACATAATTTTACTCGGTACATAATTCCGCTCGGGTATGAGTCGCATATTAAGAAACAGGAAATCAGAATATGGCATGACAAAATAACCCCTTCCCCCTCGTGAATCTTATGAGTAATGCAATCGACTCCGGTTCGGTTAATATATATTAACCGAACCTCCGAAAGTTTAGTCCGGGCGGGGGGTGTGTTTCGGGCTCCCATTTTTTTTTCTAATCAAACACACATTGAAAACCGAACCAGCCAATCTTCGGCCGGGGTGTGTTTGGGGCTCCCATTTTTTCCTAATCAAACACGACAGACAGCAGCACTTTCAATGTTTGAATAGTCACCGCAGGCCACTGGTATTTACTATATAATTAAATCTTTATTCACAAAATTTTAAATTACAGTACATAATTTACTCGGGTATGAGTCGCATATTAAGAACAGGAAATCAGAATATGGCTCTCGATATATTCAATTCATCCAGAAATGAGATTGAAAATCATTTTTTTCCGAAAGCTTGCCACATAAATGTTTGTATTTATGTTTGTGTTTTTTCATTGTATGTACTTGTACTTATATTTATATATACTTATATTTTGTATTCATGTCTAATTCTGTAATGATATCTGTATTTATATCTACATTCACATCTAGATTTGCACTCATATTTGTGATTATATTTGTATCTGTATCTGAATGTATATTTTATAGTTGTTTTTTTCTCGTATTTGTTTTGTGTTAATATTTAAAATTATTGTTAAACATTTTTTTCTCACTACTCTATTGTATAAATTGATTAAAATTGGGCTTTCTGCCCGTGTATATATTAATAAATAAATAATATATTGAAGTTTTACTGCCCCCCCCTTCTGGGAAAATTCCTTCGTACGCTCATGACAAGCAATAATTCTCTTTTTTCTCCCTTCAAATGTTATTGATAATTTAAATTTGTTAAATAATTTCAATGACCTGAAACATTAAAAATCCATAACGCGCACTTTAAAGGATAAAACTACGCTTATAATTTAATTCTTATCCAACTCCCTATAGATTTCAATTAAAGAATTTTATTACAATATTTTTCCGTGAATTCAATATTAAAGCCCACTGGTATTTAGGCAAGCTTCGTCTGCCACCCAGGCGTACCGAGTAATTTCACATATCATCATCATCATCATTGAGTATACAGTCCTAAGACTGGTTTGATGCAACAATCCGTCTCAACTCGACTCTGTCCCCCGCCAGCTGTTTGACCTCTCTAAATGTCTGGCATCCCATATCCCAAATTATTTGGTTGAAATATTCTAATCTGGGTCTTCCTCTTCCCCTTTTCTTTCCCACCTCCCCATCCAAGATATCCATAAGCAGTCCCCCATGTCTCAGTGTGTGCCCCCATCATCCCGACCTCTTCTCTTCTTCATTTGTAATTTTATCCATCCATTTGATATTCATTCTGTAGCACCACATTTCGAAAGCCTCTAATCTCTTTCTCTCCGCTTCTCTAATTGTCCAGGTTTCACACCCGTACATGGCTATGCTCCATACATATGTCTTCAATAGCAACTTCCTGTTTTCTCATCTGATTGAGGATGATTTCACCTCAGGAACTCATTTCTGATGAGTACGTGGATTGCGACCACGGGGTTATCCGAGATAAGTCTGATATTGCTTCCACTTACTTGTGTCAGGCTTCTCTTTTCTCTTTCCTAACGGCCTCCCTTGGCCAACTCTTTGTTTTTCTTCTCTTCACCATGTGGAAGGCAACGGGAAACCACCACACTACAAATCCCGAGAATATGCATCATGACGATTTCTCTTCGAGTAAAAAAAAAAATCAAAAAAAATTTCACAATCCTTTACCAATTCTAAAGTAAATTCAGAAAAATGAGGCAAGAGCAAATCTCAGATGACCCTCTCCGAATTTGGGACTCTTCGAATCCTGATGTAGCGCTTTTCTGGTGCAGAGATGACAAAATAACAAAACGCCTGTCATCTTGCATCTTTGACGGTGTCATGCTCAGAGCAATTCAATGGAAATGAGCCAAACACCCACTTCTTTCCTTTACCATCAGCCCCCTCTCCAAAAAACACCTCTTCCTATCCACCCCCTCTAACAAACACAACTCTCCCTTCACTTTAGATCACGTAATTTTTTATTATCTTGTCACGGCAGTATTTATTTTTTCTAATTTCAAAGTTTTAATTGAGTTACAATTTGTTTAATGAATAAGAAAATTTTCGTAGAAAAATAAATTATTAACTTTCATCAAATTCCATTTAAAATCAACTGGTGTGTTCACCATACGACTTTTGCATTTTCATTTATTTGAAATCATCGCGACACTACTAATTTACACCCCCTTCCTTTATTTCCTTTTTTTTATTTTCTCAAAAACGGCTCTAAAGATTTTTTTAAAAAATCAGTGTATTTATCAAGTGCCATGAGTTATTAGTTGTGTCAAATTTTTAATCCGATCGAAAATTTGACACAATTTAGTTTTTTTTTTTTTAAGATTTAAACCGATTAAGTAAGAGACAAGTGGAGATTATTTAATTGATCGTTTAGTCTAATGACATAGATCAATATTAAATATACATTATAGCAATGAAGATTTCTTTACCTTTGATCAGGTGTAGATGTGCCCTGAAGTCTCTCTGGACACCAACTAAAAAGAAAGAAAGGGCGCATTATGGAGATTGCAGCTCGAGCCGGGTGAAATTATCAAGAAATTCGATAAAGGTATTTTGAGGAATTTTAAATGAAAGTAATGGAAGGCAGTCCATAATTAAGAAAAAAAAATGTTTTTCTATTTTAATGCTTCTGCTAAGGAAGAAGAAAATTTTAAACACTGCTGTGGAGAGAGGAAGGAAGCATCTTGTTTGTTTCCTTCATTGACCCTTTGAAACCCTGAAGAAGGAGGGAAGAATCCTCCGAAACGTCGGTTTGAAAGGAAAGGAGGAAAGAAAGAAGGGAATGAAAATCCAATAAATTACACCTTATTTGGATATGTGATAATTTTTTCTTTCTTCACTACCCTGGCCTCCTCCATTACTTTCAGTTAAAATTTCAAACGACTTTGGATCAAGTTTAGCAGCGATCCGATTTTTATTGGGTAAGAAAATGTTAATTTTTCTTTTTTTTCCTCCCCCTTTCCTAATTAGATGGCTAAATGGCTTTTGAATCTAACATATATAGACCAAACCCCTTCCATGACAGATGCGCACAAGAGTGCCTACTGGGACTAGTTATTAACATATTCTCAAATAATATGGTTGGTTCATATAACCCAATATACAAAATGTACAATTAGCAACAATTCCACAATTCACACCTCATTTATTTTATTTCGCTTCAAAGTTTTAAAGTTCTAACGGTGGAATCAATCAATTTTAATTTCACTTTTGTCCATTTTCAGAAGATATCGTCGAGAGGAGACACCAAGGGGGAGACATCGATGGAGCTGGAGCTTGGTGAGCCAGACTTTTTTTATAACAAAAAGGTCAAAAATATATCACCCAAAGAATCGTTATTTATTATCATAATTATTTCTTTCTACAACCAAAATGAATGTTTCATCAAAATATTTGAATTCTTTTTAATTAATGCAACAATTTCATTAACATCTTTGATATATTGATTGGCCTTTTTGAATTCCAAAGAGGACGCACATTTAGTATCGTTTTCTTTTTTTAATATTATTTTTTAAGTGATAAGCAAAGTATGATCTAGTTAAATTAATTTGAAATTTATCAAACTTTTTTAAAAATAGAGAGATAAAAATTTGATTTTTTTGATTTCTTAGTTTAGAATTTTTTTTAAATATATTAAATATTTAGTATTTTGAATCGTAATAGAGATTTTCAATTGCCTGAATATTTTTTTTTTTTAATTTAATGATTCATTGATAAATAGAGAGATTTTTGAATATGATATATTAGTAACAATAATTAGTCTAAAATCTTTAAGCTTCACATATTAGCCTTGCCAAATTAAATTAATTAGGAGTAGTCTTTAATTAAACTCACTGATTAGATTCTACATTTATTCGTTGAACTTTTAAGTACAATTTAAATCTCACTGAATAATTTAGAAATATATATACAGATGCTTTGGTCAGGGCTTACAGATCATCTCTGACATCGTTGGACTTCGAGAAACACACAACTATATAAGTATTATATAAAAAGAATGAATTTAGAATTTAGAAAATTTGGCGGGGCAAACAGATCTAGGATCTCTTTCAGGGCTCCGAGAACTTCGTTGGACACCGTGGGATTCACTCGTCTCAATTTATAGAATTATAGATTATGTTTTTTATTAATAATTAGCGTTAAGTTGCGTCCTCTTTACAACTTGATATTCAATCAATTATTACATTTAACGTTCCTACGAAAATTCAAAATTTCAAATTAATTTAATAAAAATTACCTATTTAGCTCTGATTTCATTAATTAGAACTTGAATTTGTAATTCATACATTTTCAATCTGTAGAACAAATAAAGAAAATATTTCTACAAATTTGACAATAAATCGTCATGTAATTTTAGCGACATGTTTCTGATCGTTGTTTAATAATGATCAACGAGCTGTAGAGGGCGTGCCGAAGGCTCGGGATAAGTGGCCCTGGCGGGCGGCGTCTCGGCATGTGATTATTAGGTCTCCAAAATTCATTTAAAAAAAGCTCCATTCCCAAAAAAGTATGTTTTTTTTTTTTAATTATAAAACCTGGCAAAAAATTAACTTTTTCATTAAATTTAGCACGTAGAATTTTAACATTTTATTGTAGTTTAATAGATAGAAGACGCTATCTCTTGGCATAATTTGGCTAGCTTATGAGTAACTCCACAAATAAGGGTCCAAACTTATTTTATAATCTTATGAGTGTAGCATAAAAGCGACTCAATCAAAATATTCAGCCACGCACTATTGGCTATTGATTTACAGCATACATTTATATATCTTAAAAACTAACATTACAAAATTTGATCTATATCGGAGAGAGTATTAATTTTTTGCCCCCACTCACATTTTGGGAGGTTGAAATTATTTTTTAGATATTTGCAAATATTTAGATATTTGCAAATAAATAACTCTCAGTTTTCTAAAGAGTAAATGTACAAAAAAGCTAAAAATTTCTATATTTTGCCCCCCCCCCCCTTTCGCCCCCATACAGTCAATTTTGATAGTTGATTTTTACAGGAATAGTTTCTTAAAGTAATAAAGAATAACTCTACAAAATTTGATCAAGATAGGAGAGAGTTTTAATTTTTGCCCCCACTCACATTTTGGATAGTTGGGAGTCGAATTTCAAAAAATCCTGAAATTACTTTTTAGATATTTGTATTTAGAATTTTATTAAGTAAAAATCAAGTAGATATCTTATCGTTCTTAATTGAAAATGCATAATTAGTGTAAACACATTGCAAAGATATTTTGCCCCTTTTGACCCCTTTAGGGGTCGAATTTCAAAAAATCCTGAAATTAGTTTTTAGATATTTTAATTTAGTATTTTTATAAGTAAAAAGCAAGTAGATATTTTATCGTCCTTAAGAGATATCGCATAATCAGTGAAAACACACTTTGCCCCCTTTGACCCCCTTAGGGGTCGAATTTCGAAAAATCCTTTCTTAGTGAGCCCCTATGTCATAGATGTAATATCCTCTCCAAATTTCATGTTTCTATGTCCAGTGGTTCTGGCTGTTTTGATTAATTATAGCACGCCCTGTATAATATGGAGTCAATTACTCGGCGTAAATTAAATACTTCGGGTGGTGTCTAAACTACCACCAAAATATCAACTTTTCATGAATTGAGAGCACTAATTTATTTAAGTTTAATCAGGGCCATGTTTTGCAGCATATTTAACACAAATTACTTTTTATTTCAAAAACCGATTGAGATAGATAAAGGACAATATTAACAAAAAGTATTTTTTATAAAAGGTCGGTTCTAAAAACGTGTTAATATACGGGATGTTCCATTTAAAAATAGATGTGTGGCACTCGGGGACTGTCGCGGTAAAGCTATTGCATAGCATTTTTTATCAACTTAGGCAATTATAATATTTATGCAATATTT
>JAKCPI010013792.1:0-19534 GCA_023213315.1 Euborellia annulipes
TATTAGACCTTTTTTGTTAGGTTTGTTCAGGCCTAACTTTTGTTTATGAGCCGATTTGATGATTCTTTTTTTAGTTGAAAGGGGTTATCTTAGGGATGGTGTAATATTAATATGGTCAAGTTCTCTGATGATAGGATCACTATTAATAATATCACTAAAAAGAGAAAATAAATAATTTTTTAGAAAAAAAAGAAACCGACTTCAAAAAATTAAATGCAACACATAAAATACTACTAAAAGATAAAAAATACTATTATCTTATTTAGTTACAACTAAACAACGAAATATTAACATGAAATTACTTTTTGAATTCGGTGCCAAACAAACTATACCTATAAGCAAATACTCGCTGGCTCATCGAAGAGATGTCTCTGGCCTCTCTTCCCTTTTTCTTATAGATACTATCACGGCAGGTGATGAGATAAAATCAATAATTCCCCCAAAGCATGCTTTGCACGCAGCTACACGTTTTGCCGACTCCCAATACTCTTCTTGCGGTCCATTGGAAAAGTGCCGGACCACTTCATTCGCGAATACATATATCCCCATGACTTCAAGGAACTGGAACTCTCTCCCAGCCTCTATCTTTCCCAGCACCTATGATCTTCAAACCTTCAAAACCAGGGTGCATAGACACCTACGTCTACACCCTCTCGCTTAATCAACTTTCCCTTCTCTTCGGTAATACAAGGGTCTTTCGAGATCCATAGGGGCTACATTTACTGGTGCACCCCTTCTTGCATTCGATTGCATTAAAAAAAAAAAAAAAAAAAAAAAAAAAAAAAAAATAACATTTGATAAAAAATACTTGGTAGTTTCGCCTTAGAGATAAAATATAAATAATTTATTTTTGTAGTCTTGTAGAGATTAAAGACTCACAAAAATAAATTCTTTTTATTTTTATATCTTAATGTGAAACCTACCAAGTATTTTTTATCCAATAATTTTAAAATGTTTCACCAAGTACCAACACCAAATTACTTAAAACTACCAATGTAACAGACTAAAGTTAACGGAAGTTAAGAAAACCATTAATATTTTTTTAGCTTAACTTAAAAGTTATATCTTTAAGCAATATCATTATTGTTATTCAGTTCCATTATCAGAATTAGATGTGACAAATCTGAGGAAATAAACTGCAACGGATCGTTGCTAAACTTTATCCAAATTCATTTGAAATATTAATATGTTTATTCCTTTATTATTAATCAGATATCACTTGCAATTTGCAGTTCATGTTGACTTTAATTCAAAAATAATGATCGATTCTCATCTAATACTTGAGGAATAACCATTCTACATTGGATTTTTGACGTTTCGGTTATTATTGGTAACCATTGCTGAAGACATGGAGGAATCGACTTAAAATCAAAAATAACGATCGATTCCTTTTTTTTTTTTTTTTAATGCAATCGAATGCAAGAAGGGGTGTACCAGTAAAGATGCAGCCCCTATGGATCTCGAAAGACCCTTGCATTACCGAAGAGAAGGGAAAGTTGATTAAGTGAGAGGGTGTAGACGTAGGTGTCTATGCACTCCGGTTTTGAAGGTTTGAAGATTATAAGTGCTGGGAAAGATGGAGGCTGGGAGAGAGTTCCAGTTCCTTGAAGTCATGGGGATATATGTATTGGCGAATGAAGTGGTCCGGCACTTTTCTAATTTGACCGCGAAAGAGTGTTGGGAGTCGGCAAAACGCGTGCTACGTGCAAAGCATGCTTTGGGGGGAATTATTGATTTTATCTCATCAGAGCACCTGCCGTGATAGTATCTATAGAAAAGGGAAAGGGCAGAGACATTTCTTCGATGAGCCAGCGAGTCGAGGGAGTCGGTGAGGGTAGAATCGTCAATTAGCCTGACGGCTCGTTTCTGAATTGCATCAAGGGTAGCAAGAGAATATTTTGAGGCTCCTCTCCATAGATGAGAGCCGTATTCGAGACAGGGGCGGATTTGGGCCTTGTAGATGGTGAGAAGTTGTGGGGGTTTGTAAAATCGCTTGGACCTGAATAAGAAGCCAATCTTCCTTGCTGCAGATTTCGCCACAGAGGAGATGTGTTCATTCCAAGACAGGTCAGATGCGACAGAGACGCCCAACATGGATAGGCTGTCACACATTTTCAGGGTATTCGAATCGAAGTGAATATCAGGGAAATCTTTATTTTCGCGCCTAGAAATTAGACAACATTGAGTCTTGTTTGAATTAAAGTTAACTAAATTTTGAGAGCCCCATTTATTCAGTTTGTCTAGGTCGAGAGTAATTGAGGAGGCAACATTGATTCGATTATTCGGGAGTGAGGGTTTGCCGTGTAGAGTGCTATCGTCGGCGTAACAATGAGTGGGGTTTGCCGTTTGATCAATAAGGTCGTTTATATAAATTAGGAAGAGTGTGGAGGAGATTACAGAGCCTTGGGGAACACCAGAGTTTGTGGAGAACGATTCAGATGATGTTCCATCCACCACAACTTTTATACTTCGGTTTGTCAGTTTGTCGTTATTCTTATCTAATACTAGAGGAATAACCTTATTGCATTCCATTTTTGATGTTTTGACTATTAATGGCAGCCTCTACAGAAAACGTGGAGGAATCGACTTAAAATCAAAAAGACTAAATTCTTTTTATGATAAACAACTCAAGCTTGAGCATAGAAAATATTTTTATAAATATGTCAAATATACAACAATTACAAGATAAATTGAAAGTTTTTTTTTTGCCGAGTAGCAGAATTTTTATATATTGAAGGAGGGGGGGGGAACAATAAAAGAGTGTGTCGTCTGCTGGAATTATAAATTTTTAATTTATTTATAACGAGACTATAGTTTCGAGAGCTTTGCCCTCTTCATCAGTCTATTACAATTGATTCACAGGAATATAATTCCAGCACAAGACACTCTTTTTATTGTCTCCTTCAATTTATAAAAATTCTGCTACTCTCGGCAAAAAGAAACTTTCAATTTAATTATGTAGAAAAACTTGATTTCCAAATGATTGAACTTGAGTAAAAAACTCTGTGTAAATAAGTCTTAATTAAATTTATAATTTTCTCATTAATATATTAAAGAATAATTAACATATTAACGAGAATTGTTTTGATCGCGCTTTTTAAACAAGATATATATCGCGAGACTACTGCTGGTTGAAGCTATTGGAGTCTGCTGAGTCTTAAGTCTGGACCAAGAGAGAATGAAAAAGATATGATCCATTTAGCTATAATCCAACGTCATTTTGCGTTTAGCCCGCATGACACTTGGATGGATCACCAAATGAATTTGAAATCTGAGATGTTATATATTCAATCTTCCCAGTCCAGAGCGCCCGATCTGTTAGCACGTATGTTAGGTGCTTGCTATTAATTAATCGTATGTTTCCTATATTTGATTCAATCGGAATCGAATGCAGTAGTCTCGCGATATATATCTTGTTTAAAAAAAGCGCGATCAAAACAATTCTCGTTAATATGTTAATTATTCTTTAATATATTAATGAGAAAATTATAAATTTATTTAACTTCATTATTTCAAGTTAGAAATATATAAGTTCAGATATTATTTTCACTTAATTTTTGACAAAAATCACCTACATTCGATTCGCGATTGAATCAAATAAAGGAAACATACGATTATGTCTTAATTATTGTTGCTCTAATTTCTTACTTTTTTAAGTTTAATTTTTACTGGTCCATGAGGCAAACTGCCTCAGAGCATTAATTTGTAATCTATAATAAATAAATAAAAGTAATTGATATATTCTAGTGTTTCTAATAGTTTTCTAAAACTGTCTAGTCAGTTTAACTACGAAAACTTTAAAAGGAAAATTTATAAATTTATTATTAAAACCGAAATTCCTTACTTTAATACTTCATCTTTTTCTTTTATTTGTAAATAAAAGTCCACATTGGCCAGTAAGCTGTTTTGATAGCTTGTATAAATTTTTTCCATGTTCATCTTCAGCAGTTTTTCCAAATGCAATTGCCATTACTTTATTTTTACCAAAAGAAAAATCTAAAAAATAAGTTAAAAATAATTAATTAAAGTGGACCAGGATGTATAAAAAAATGTATAAATTACCTGCTATGTTTCCATTCACCACGAATATCTTTCAATTTTGCAGCACGCATATTTTTGACCGAAAATACAAATATTCTTTTTATATACTTCCAGACATCTTCTTATTTCATCAACTAATTGTTGTTTAAATTTAAGTCCTACTTTCTTTTTTGTTTTGGTTAGATGAACTGAAAGAAATTAAAAATATATTTCAATGTTATGTTTTTATGTTATATTTTTGAATGATTGATTGATTGATTTATTTATCAACTCTAGAAAATAGTTTATAAATACCTGTTTTATCTCTTTTTGATTTAGGCATGGTTGTTTTGAATTAAATTTAAAAAGTTAATAATATTTTAAACACGTGCACTGAAAAAAACAACCAAACTTTTCTTAAATAATGGATCTTGCAATTTCAAGTCAAAATCAAGATGATTTCTTAAGAGCCCGTTTACAAAAGAGAGCGCTGCAGTCGAAAACTTGATTTGCACCAAATATGAAATCAAATATTGAGTTTTTTAGCTTTTAGAACTAGATAAAAATAATTTTTTAAGAAAAAAATAAAACCGACTTCAAAAAAATTAAATGCAACAAATAAAATACACTAAAAGGTATAAAATAATTATTTTCTTATTTAGTTACAACTAAACTAAGAAATATTAAATTGAAAGTTTTTTGCCGAGAGAGTAGCAGAATTTTTATATATATTGAAGGAGACAATAAAGAGTGTGTCTTCTGCTGGAATTATAAAGCAAAGCCCTCGAAACTATAGCCTCGTTATAAATAAATAAAATGTATAATTCCAGCAGAAGACACACTCTTTTATTGTCTCCTTCAATACGAAATATTAACATGAAATTACTTTTTGAAGTCGGTGCCAAACAAACTATATAAGCGAGCGTACCCACCTATCGTACTAAGTAAAATCCGACGAGTTTGATTCATAAAATGTATATGTTTGGCACCAATAAGCGAGCGTACCCACCAAACGTACTAAGTAAGATCCGTCGAGTGCGATTCATAAAAGGTATATGTTTGGCACCGACTTCAAAAAGTAATTTCATGTTAATATTTGGTAGTTTAGTTGTAACTAAATAAGATAATAATTATTTTATACCTTTTATTGTATTTTATTTGTTGCATTTAATTTTTTTTGAAGTCGGTTTTATTTTTCTCTTTTTAGTGATGTTATTGATAGTGATCATATCATCAGAACTTGACCAAATTAATATTGCACCATCCCTAAGATACCCTCTTTCCAATAAAAAAGGAATCATCGAAATCGGTTCATAAACAAAGAAGTTAGTCCTAAACAAACCTAACAAAAAAGGTCTAATACCTATGAAAAAAAATGGGACCAATCGGTAGGTAGACTGGACCCAATGCAAAAAAAATTTTCAAAATCGGTTCACAAATGGCGGAGATATGAGGTAACTATAGGCACAAAAAAAAAAAAATTCAGTCGAATAGAGAACCTCCTCCTTTTTTTGAAGTCGGTTAAAAACGAGCAGATCCGCGTGCGATGCTAAGAACGGATCGATATGAACTAAAAAACAGCAAAATATGCATTTAAAAAGGTGGAAATGTGCACTACTAAAAAACAGCAAAATATGCATTTGAAAAAGGTCGAAATATGCACTAAAAATATGCATTTTAAAAGGAAATATGCACTTAAAATATGCATTATAAACCCATAATATCTAACAAAAATCACACAAATATGCAAAATATAGCTTAAATCGCTAAATATACACTTAAACTCCAAAATATGAATTTATATGCAAAATAAGAATTTCTCTGGGTGGGTACTGATACCCTAAAAATGTCCAGATACAAAAGATTAGAAGGATAGCAAACAAGGAAAAAACATGCATTATATGCAAAATCCGAACCCTAGCTATATGATACAGAGAGGCGGCCGCATCAGGCGGCACCGTAAGGCAGCGACACAACCAGCAAAATCAAAATACTCTAAATTAAAAAATAAATAAATAAAAATCTTACGCTAATACTTTTGATCTAACAGGGGGCAGAAAATATTATTTTTGTTTATTTACACTTTTTTTTTTCTGATTCTACAAAAGGTTGGGAAATGCTAAAAAATTATATTTCACCATTAACTTATAAAACCATTGAGTACATCTCAAGCAGAGTAGATGAGTTAAAACTAGGGTGTCCTTACCGTTCTGGACATTACTCATAATTCTCTGAATGAAAGATTCACGCTTCTGAAAAGACATAGAAATATTTTTTTGTTTTTATATGACATTTTAAAACTCAAGGATAAAAGATGACAAAACGCTGAGGAAATTATTGTACCAGTCTTTAGTCAATACTCTCGGTCGAAAATGAATCGAGATATAACTGCAAATCATTTTCCAAGAAGAATTACTTGATTTATTCCGAATGATACCATATGTATTCTATGACACAATTTTTTTTTAATGAAAATGATGAGAGAAGGTATATCCCCTAAAGGCCTGGGTTGGCCCCTCCATCATGAAAAAAAGAAGAAGAAAGAATTTTATGGGCTGGGCGGGGGTCGAAGGTATCTGTGGATACGGGTCTTAAAGAGCTGAAGGTTATAAGTCGCGGGAAAGATGGTGGCAGGGAGCGAGTTCCAGTCTCTGGAGGTCATAGGGATAAAAGAGTTGGCGAAAGCGCTTGTTCGATTTTTATCCAATTTGACAGCGAAGGGGTGCTGAGCGTTCGAAAACCGCGTGTTTCTCGTAAAGAGGGCTTTAGGGGGGATAATTGATTTCAGCTCGACTGAACAGACACCATGATAGTATCTGTAGTACAGGGAAAGGGCAGAAACGGTTCTTCGGTGAGCCAGGGAGTCGAGTGAGTTGGTTAGAGCCGGGTCTCCTATTAGTTTAATTGCTCGCTTCTGAATCGCATCCAGTGTAGCAAGAGAATGCTTGGAGGCACCCCTCCACAGATGAGAGCCATATTCGAGACAGGGACGAATTTGAGCCTTATACAGTGTAAGAAGTTGACTGGGAGTATAATAGCGTCTAGACCTAAATAGGAGACCAAGCTGGGGGCTGCAGCTTTAGCAGTGGTTGAGATATGGTCATTCCATGAAAGGTCAGACCCTAGAGTTACGCCTAGCATTGAAATTTTATCCCTGAATTCCAGTGAGTTTGAATCGAATGATATGTTTGGGAGGTTTCTGTCGACGCGCCTAGAAATAAGGCAACACTGAGTTTTCACCTTTGGATGTTTTAAATCATTTGTGTCAAAATAACTTAATTACTTTGTATCCGAATACTGTTCTAGCTTTGAGAATTTTATCAACACTCCCTGTCTCTGTAGCTTGTGAGGAAATAAATTTTTCCAAATTAAAATTAATAAAATACTACTTAATTAAGAAGTTCAATTTTTAATAAATAATAAATAAATCTTTATTCCTCGACCTGCTTAGAGGCACAAGTCCTCGGTGGCTAGGTCCTCCAAACATCAATACAATCTAGCTACAATACATCAATACAAATTAACTACAACAATTTAACAAATAATAAACAAGTACAAAAAAAAGGAAAAGAAAAAAAATAGAAATGTATGCTCATTAACAAATAATATGACCATAGATTTCCATCAAAAGACAAAAAGTAATTTACAAATTCCACGCAAAAACCCGATACCAGGAGCAAGCGACGCATTAGCCATCCCGGCATTTGCCATAAGTTGTTAAGGAAACCTGGTCAAAACCTTAACAAGGATGGTATGACCTCTCTCTACCTCAGCTAATCTCTGCTTGTGAGAACTAAATAAAATTTTGTACAACTCTAGGACTTTAGGACTTGACAAACTTCATAATTGATTTAATCATACTATAATCCCAAGTAGTAATAAATAGACTGCTCCATAAATCAATGCCAGATCCTACAAATGAATGCAAACCTAAGTACATATTAACATATCTGAATTAACTAACTTGTAGGAACCAGACCAATTTGCTCTTGTTATTCTTATGTATCAATCTTTTTAAGTTAATAAAAGCCTAATTAAAGGTTATTTTTATCTAATTCTTTACAATAAGCTAAACAAATCTGTCAATTTCTATTGAACTAGAATGCTTTATAATAATAAATTCAATATTTGGGAAAATCAGAATTGAATCAAATTTCCCATCTTAAAGCAAGCATTTCCGTTGGCGCTTCAGTATGCCGGTAATTTATGGCGCTAACTCTAGTTTGATACAATTTATTGTTTTGGATATTGGGCGCCCTTATTCAGCCTCCAGTCACTAACCCATATTCGTTTAGGAATACCAACCGACTTGGTGTGCCCCCGCCCTATTCGTTTTGGGATAGTTGTGGCACTGCTGGGCCTTCTTGTGGCGCCCCCCCGTACACATGCTCCTCCAGCATGGTCCCAGGGCACTCTTGGTTAATCTTCGCACCATTTGAATTTCAAAACACCGATTTTTATATACTCTTTTTAAACTTGAATTTATTATTTTAATTTAGAATAATGAATGACCAGGAAAGTTATTTTATTAAATTATTTATATAAATTATTTTTTAAGTGTTTTTTTTTTATTAATTAATATTATTTTTTGTGGAAAAATAAATTTTTAATATTTTTGTTAAAAAAAATAAATAATTAAAAATTATTTTATTAAAAAATAAAATAAAGATTCTTTTTTTAACTAAAATAAAAACAATTTACTAATAAATTTTTTTAATAATAATTTTTAATAATAGGTTATAATAAAAAAATAAATAAAATTAAATAATTTTTAATTATTTATAAAGAGATAATTTAAAGGGAAAATTTTTTTTAAAGAAGAAATTTTTTTTTTTATTTTACTTTTCCTTAGAATTTAGATATAATTTTTTTTTTTAAATAAGTTCCTCCCCCCCCCCCCCCCCCCGGTACGACAACATTTTTTTTTCTCCTTTAATAATAATATAAAAAAAATTTCCGATCATTTTGAGTTCTCATTAAACTATAAGATTAAATCAAATATTTGAAAGTAATTTTATAATGAAAATTAAAATTTTTTTTAATAATATATTATTTATTAAAATAATTATTAAATAAATAAATTATATAAATAAATATATAATTATTATATTTATAACCCCTTTATTATTAAATAAAAAATTTTTTTTAAATTTTTTAATATCTAAAATTTTTAGGTGGCCCGGTGAAAAAGGGACATAATTGACGTTTAAAATTATACTTTATAAATTAATCTAAAAATCACAATGTTATCCTTTTATCTGTACTAATCGGTTTTAATATATATATTTGTTTTGTTTTCATTTTCATCAATATGTCAAACGAAGAATATTTTCCAACCAAATCAAGAAATTTTTATCTGGATCAACAACAGATAGTAAAAAATTTTCTTTTTATTATTTTTTTCTCTCTATCAATATATCATTAATATTTTATTTTTTGTTTTAGATAACTTATAAATGGCTCAGCACTAAATTGAAATTCATATAAACACGTCAAAAAGGTGTAGAGGTTTCCTTGACTTCTTTTGTAATAATTATTTATTTTTAATATCATCCCTTTTCTATCAAAGTGATTGGTCCTATAATATAATTTAATTAAAAATTACTTTTTATTACTAAATTTAGTTCATTCAATCACAAGTTTATTTAGTGAGTGGATTATTATAGGTTAGAGTTGGATGTGTTTCACAGTATGGAAAAATAAAATAATTTGACATAAAATGGCACTGATGGCTTGGAATAATTTAAATTTCTTCTAATTCGGCGAGTTATGTAAAACCATGTGAGAAACAGATGTTTAATTCATGGTGAAGACAAAAAGGATTTCATTCCAAGATATCTTTTATTTTAATATTATCATAACTTACAATTTATAATATATCTATTATCAACTCTAGTAACTAAGTAAATAACATAATTTTCTCCCTACAGATACCAAATCAAGTGGTAGATTAAAACCTTTTAATTGCACGGCGTAAAACCACTATCCAATTTCTTTAAGGTAGTTGTTCCGCCAAATGCGTTTTCTTAGGATTTTTTTGAAATTTAGACAGATTATTATTTAAATACTTCTGCATCGATTGGTGGCAAAACGAAATTTATGAACAATACAGTTCCGGAGATATTAAATTTCAAAAATCGAGTTTTTCAGGCTCTTTAACATTGCACTATACGGGATATCGGAAAATTTACATACATATTTAATTATAATTAAGAAACCCTTCTTACCATTTTTATAAAAAACTAAACCAACATTAAACAATAACCAATACATATTTTAAGACAATTTTGATTCATAGTTACAACACAGTTTCTGAGATAATAAGGAATAAATAATGAAAAATGTATAAAAAAAAATTTACACTAAAAACAATTTGGCAACAGCGCATTTATTTAACCAGCGAAAGATGTATAAAGCGCGCATGCGCTAGATTTTTTCAAAATTATAATTTTCATAAGGTGTAACGTAGGCGTTGATTACATTTGTTAAAAAATAACAAAACGATTTTTATAGAAATAAATCGACCTTTAAAATGTATTTTATCTGTCATTTTAATATAAAAATATTCAATCTCTTACAATGGTGCCAAATTTGTCAAACGAGCACGGGATTGGCTAGAATTGGTACATAAACAGCAAAAAGTTTTGGGCTTATGAACTATGAATCCTTATTGTCTGTTCTATATACTCTAGCATTAACTTTTTGCTAGTATTGTCGCGAAACAACTACCTTAAGAGCTCACTGATATTGAATATATTCAAAAATATATCCAAGTTTGAGAGCTTTAATTGGTGTTCCGATCTCTTTTTTCTTTTGCTTTTCTTTACTTTCCTTATCACCTTTTTATTTTCACCACAAATTCTCTTACTAATGAAAATAATCTTCAAACCTTCAAACTCGACGTGCATAAACACCCTCTCACTTAATCAACTTTTCCTTCTCTTCGGTAATGCAAGGGTCTTTCGAGATCCATAGGGGCTGCATCTTTACTGGTGCGCCCCTTCTTGCATTCGATTGCATAAAAAAAATAAATAAATATAATATCGTCGCCTTAGATTGTAAACCTGCTAACTCACAACTGGAAATTTCACAGGGCAGAGAAAACAAACAAAATTTAATATTGTTGTTATGGAAAGAAACTATATTTCACATTTTTTTCTACAACTTACGATCGTAATTTTAAGTAGCTGAGTTTTGCTTTGGTGATGCAGTATCGCTATTTCTTTGGAACGGCATTAATATGTCATATATGATAAAAACTGGATTTAGCAGGTTTACACTCCAAGACGATGATATAATTTATCATGTAATTGTTGTATATTTGGACATATTTATAAAAAAGATTTCCTATTTTTCTGTCTACATTACAGACTGAAGATGGTAGAAAATGACCGCTGAAACTGTCTCTTTTTTGTTAATGTACAACTATTACAAAATAAATTATATTTTTTTTGTTAAGAGTTCGTGGCTGTGATGAAACTGTATTAGATGAAGGAGGAGGTATCAGGCAAAGTTGGATGCGCTGGGTTCAATAAAATTACATTCATTCTGAACCTTTGGGCACAGGCACGTTATAAATTTCCATGAAGCTACAATTTTTATTTTTGACAAGGCTTGGTTCGATCACATATGTGTACCGCATTTTGTGTATAACTCCCAATTAACTGAAGATGGCCAAATAAATTCAGGCCGAAACGTTTTATTGAACCCAGCGCATCCAACTTTGGCTGATACCTCCTCCTTCATCTAATACAATTGATATTTTATTTCAATTCATTGAATGAAATCCTTTTTAGTCCTGACCATTGAATTGAACATCTGTTTCTCATGTGGCTTTATTACCACTGAGTTGGAAGAAATTTGAAATAATATGCTTACTTACTAGCCAACGCCCACCCTTGGCTGTTGGGCCATTTGGCGACGCGCTGACCAGTATAGATGGGCCATTTGGTACTCCGCCCTCTCCTCATCCTCAAAAGTGTGATGCAAGGCCGGGCAGTCGGATAGATGTGCTGCATTCATGATCCCATGACCACACAGCGGACACGCAGGTGATGGAAGGACCCCGATGCGATGTAAGTGCGAGGCAAGATAGTCGTGCCCCGTCGTTGTCCGAAAGACAGCCACGCTGATCGCTCGGGGAGGTCGCGTCGGATAGGGCCGTCGGTAACCAAGGTCGCCCAGCTCTTGTTGTACTTAGGCCGGCCGTAGGTCGCAAAGTAAACATTTTTTACCACTAACCAAATGTAGATAGTAAATGGAGGGGCTTGGATGGCCACTCAGATGACAGGAACTTTCAGTGCCTGTCATCTGATTGGCCATCCTAGTCCCTCCATTTACCATCTACCCTTGGTTAGTGGTAAAAAGCATTTACTTTGCGACATACAACCGGCCCTAAATGGTCACAAGGACCTGCCTCTAAACGCGCTGACAAAATAGATAATTTAAATTAATATGAGTTAAACCATTTAATTTTTTAAAATTCTCAATATATTTTGTGTTGTTAGCCCATCATCAGGAGTACATATACTGATGTCATCGTCGATGTACTCTCTGACAACCCGAAATATATTAAGAATTTAAAAAAATTAAATGATTTAATTCAAATTATTTTATTTTTTCCTTACTGTGAAACACCACACTTTAACTTATGATTCACTATTAAATTTTACCAGTCTCGTCTCCAAAAGAAAATAGTTTAGATTAAAAAAAAAAGTGGCTCACAAGGCAAGGAACGAATTTTCATTACAATCAAAATACCCTTTAGCTTCTGTAATAGAAATTGCTTGTTTGGGATCACCTTTTTATTTTAATATTTAATTCTTAATATAATTATATTAAATGTTATTCTAACAAACTTAAATAATTCAAAAGAACTACTAGTAAATCATTTTCCTCATTTTCATTTTTTTTCTAGACTGAAAATTATTAATATTGTTTTTAATATTTTAGATTATTACTAAACTTTATTCAAAATCATCAAGATGAAGAAAATAAAATCACATCAACATATCTAATTGGTGGTATTTTATTCGGAAAATAAAGGATACGCTTTTGAAATTTGCAATGAAACTGATTTAGAAAATATTAAAAAAAATTTTGAAAAAATTACATCCGAGCATGTTTATAGTTTACAATCTCTTCCAAAAAGTTGAAGATTTCAATACTCTTCGGAATATCGATTATGATTTAAATAATAAGTGAGTAAGGATTTTATTTTTATTATTTATCATTTTTTAATGATTTATTTTGATTGTCTGACAAATTGTTAGATTTAATTATAGTTTTTATTTATATTTTAGTAAATTTTTACTAATGTCAAAGGTCTTTTTTTCTATGATTTCCCTATCTATAAGTTTTTTAAATTTCTTCTATAAAAATTCCGTTAATTATTTAATTTCATTTAGATAGCTTTTTTAAGAAATTTTTTAGTTGCCCTAAAAAACAAAAAATTAATTTGTCTTCATTTAAAATTAAAAAAAAATTATTATACGGTATTTATTTATATACCTATACATATATACACATAATCTGTAGGCCACTACAAGGGTTGAAATGCAAAAACTGGGTGAGGGTGGGAGGGATGCGGGGAAAGTGGTGGTCTCGGGGGTAGGAGCGACCGGGGTGGGGGGGGCGATGGGGGGTTCGGGAATTAATATATAGCTTTTAACCCAAAGCAAAAAGTTACCGAGCATCGCTCGGTGGCCAGGTACTTTTTTATTATATCAGTATATCAATTGAAATTACACAAATATAATAATTAATTTACTTAGACCATAATTATGGCAAGCAGGGGTTTAGCTACCAGATAGCAAGAATAAACAATGTTTACGGACCCTGTGGGTTTGAGGGACCTACATTATTTTAATAAAACTATCTTTTAGATACTTATCATGACTTCAAATTAAACCAGATTATTTTACTTTTACCAATTACTTTGTAATAATAAGTTAAAGTGCTATTATATCTAATTTTTAAATTTTTTTAATTTAGACAAGAGGACCCCTATTTGAAATTTTTGCTTATTGCCTCAAAAATTTCTAGCCAGGGCACTAACTTTTGTATATTTTACTTATTCTAAAATTCATAGAAATGGGATTTAATTAAAAATAAAAGTTAGTATGCTGAGGCCCCCATCGGGTATAAAATATCATGTATAAAAATTAAAGAAATCTCATCTAGCTCCGAAGTGCCGATGTATAAATTGTAGATTCTTTCTGGATGTCACTGAAACCCTTATGAAAAAACTGAAGTAACTGAGTGGACTGTATGTATGTTAATTGTTCTCGATACTTAGGTATTAAAAGGAAGGTTTATTTGATTTTTCTTTTAATAAATTATAAAGAAATAAATTAGTTATATTTATAATTTAATGAGATGATCATTGAGGAAATATTTACATATGTTGAATGTAGTAGGCAGACTTTCAATAAGGTGTGCAGTCGTCCAAATGCAAGCTGCTTTTGTAGACAATCCTTTTCAATCCTTATTCCAGTTATAACAGATTCGAAATCTGGTTTCAAGGTTTAATTATTATAAGAGAAGCCCCAGTAGAGATCTCTCATCAGGTAACTTGAACACTAAAATGGTTGAACGAATTTCTTTATAGTGAAACCAATACTCAATATATTGTTTCCTATCCAATTTGCAAGCAAGTGTGCAAGGCAAGGTAAAATTTTCAACGATCATCGGGCCTCAAGATTTTAGGGACCTCATAATATCAAGCAGAGGACAACCTGTTTGTTTCTCTTTGTGGACCTCATAATAACTGAACTTGTTAATTTTGAAGCGCCCAAAGCTTCTGTTAAATAAATACAATATATAAAATAAAATTGTTTTTATTTTCGTGTTCAGAGTTTTATTTTGAATTTTTAAGGCCCTCAAAAATATTAGTTTCCCTGGACCTCGCATTCTTCTCTGAAGGGCCCTGATTATGCTCCTCCTCAACTGTGGGTCAAAATCAACCAAAACTAACTTATTCTTTCTTTTTTCTTTTAATTTATTTCGTTATACCTAATATAAAATAACATCTGGTATTATTTTAATTTTTAAGGAAAATAATTAATTGTAAAGCGGCTATCATTAAAGAAAATGAGGAAATAATTAAACGAAGAGAAGCAGCTCTTGCAGCAACAGCTACAAAAGATAATGGTCCATCAAAAACACCTAAACCACCGGTAAGATCTGAATTTGATTAATTTAAAATATATACATAAATATATAATATATTATAATGAGAAGCCGCTCCTATTTTCTATCTAATAAATAAACTAATAGGAGATATCAGCATGCTTTTTTTAATGATAATATTCTTCTGGTGGATTACTAGAAAGAGCCCATAATCAAAAAATAATTATTTTCAATATTTTTATTTTTTTTTTTTATTTTTTAGGTATTTTAAATTTATTCATTAAACTATTATTTATTTATTTATTTTACATAATACATGGCATATCAACTACTAAGGTCATTAGTGCCACCGAGTTCCTGACTTCTTTTTTCTCTCTTCAATTCCATCTTCATTATCTTCACTCTTCTATACATTAAGAAATGAAGAAAAACAGAGGAACAAAACAAAAACCAAAGACAAAGAAACAACAACAAAAAATCAAAATCAACAATATAGCAAACACAGAACAACAGAAAAACAAAACCTCCGACAAATCATATTCCATATACAAAACTCACAAGAAATATCTACGAAGCAAAAATACATATAGGTAATAAGAAATTCAACCAAAACAGATAATAATAAAAATAAGTCGAAAACTATAATATATTAAATTTGCGAGAAAAACCCTGTTACTTTTAAAAATTGAAATAGATTGTTAAATTCTTTGGGATCTACCAAAATATTCTTTAAATTTCCCTGAATTTTAAATCTATCTCTCAGGGTATTATATAAAGGACACTCTATCAAAAGATGGTGTACATTCATTCTCTTATTACAAGAAACGCAGTGAGGCGGGGATTGTTTGTTGAAAAGATATTGATGAGAGAAGATACAATGACCTATCTTTAGTCTATTTAAAATAATTTGTTGTTTTCTTGGTAAAGCCATCAGATTATATTTATTTATTGTAGGTAACGTTTTCTTTAGATGATTATTTTCAATTTTGAGCCAGTCCTCTTTCCACTTATTAAATATACATCCATTTATATAATTTTTTAGGTCAAAATAATTCATAACTATGAAGTCTAGGATTTCGTTTCAAAGCACCCTTTTTGCAGCTACTATTTCATTCCCCCAAAATATTTTTGAAGGAGACAATATATAAAAATTCTGCTACTCTCGGCAAAAAAACTTTCAATTTAACAAAATATTTTTATGAGAGTTGGAATCCAGCAGAAAAATAATTTCCATATTTGAATCTTGTAATTTCTTTTTACTAGAATTAAAATTTTTTGAAATAAGTGGATGTTGGGTAAAAATATTTTCTAAAGATTTAAGTACACACATGGAATCAGAACGAATTTAAAATTTACTGCCATTCAAAAATTTAATTTTTGTCAAAATTCTGTATGAGTGCCATTAGCTCTGCTGTAAAAATGCTGCTTGCAAATGATAATTTGAAATATCTTCAAGAAGTCCAATCTTAAATGCCATCCAACACCGGAAGCTGATTTCGATTTATTTATTACTATTGAAAAAAATATTTATTTATTAATATTGTAAAATCTTAACCGTTAGCTGAAATAAGTAATATCGGTTCACGGAAAATGGATAGATCCGTCTCGACGTTCTTGTTCTTATATTGAAAATTTCCCAGTTCAGGTTATTTTCCTAAGATGAACTTCCCGCTGGAGAAAAATATTCAATAAAAAAAATTTATAAAACAAAACACAATGGAAAATTATCTTTTTTGATTATTGGCCTATTTTCTCTCCTTAATCCGCCACTATCATTAAAAAAAGCTCTCTATTAGTTTATTTTTTATCATAGAAAATAAATGGAACGACTCGTTCGATACTTTACTTTTTTATTTATTTTTTAATTACTTAATAAACATCAAATTATGTATTCGAGAGAAAAATCTGGATAATTCTGAGTCTCACAAAAAAGCCAAATAAAAATTCTGAATGCTTTTAAAACATCTCGAAGCAAATACTAAAATTGAAGAAGACAAGAAAAATGAAGATAGTCAAGAAAAGGAAAAGAAAAGAGAAGGAAACTCCACCTAATAAATCAAACAATAAACCTGCTGGAAAAAGTAATATTTATTAATTATAAATAAATTATTAATTAATTAATTATAAGTAACTAACTTGTTTATTTAACTATTTTATTTAGAAAAACCTTCCCAGTGAAAGGTCTTCAAGGAATACTATAATCTTTTTTCAATAGACAGAATAAAACAGAAATTAAAAAAAAAAGAAAACTCCGCCTAAAGAAAGTGGAATTATTAATAAAGAATCAGAAAAGAGAAGTCGCCCGAACCTCGAAAAAATTGTGGAAAAATTACCAGAAAAAAGAAAATTCAAAAAATTCTACTAAAAAAGATTCTTCAAAACAGACCGTTAAAGAATTGTCTACCAAAAAAGATGAATCAAAAACCCAAAGAATCAAGGAATACGAAAACTAAAAACAAAAATAATCAAAGGTCAAGGAGACAAAAAACAAGAAAGCTGAATTGTACAAATATCCGATTCTGAAAATAGCAGCAGTGAAGAAGGTTTTTTCTTTTTAATTTTTTAACATTTTAGAGATATCGTCGCTCTTATATCAAAATGTCGTATTAAAAATCAACACTTTTCAGCTAAGAAACTTCTGTTCATCACTTTGTATTAATCCTAAAATACTTGTAATACGATCGTTATAAATAAATAAAATTTACAATTCCAGCAGAAGACACACTCTTTTATTGTCTCCTTCAATATATAAAAATTCTGCTACCCTCGGCAAAAAAACTTTCAATTTAATGATACAATAATTTTTTACCGCTTATGTACGACATATAAGAACGATTTTGATACTTCAAGTATTTTAAAAGTTATAACCGCTTTCCACATATTTATAAAAAATATATATAATCTTAAGCAGAATCTTTTGTCTTATTTATTTGGTACGGATCATGGAAAAATGAAAGTCCCGATCGTACTTGAACGCGTTTTTCTCTTCATTTTTTTATCTTACCTTCTCAATAAAGAGTTTGAATCCAGACTAAAATTTTGAATTCTATTTTTATTTTTTTATTTTTCTGCAGTATTATATATATATTATATTTTTTTCAAGAAAAAACCATTTTTGGTGGCCCTATTTTATTTCAATGAACTGGCTAAGGGGCCAGTGTGATGGAAAAATGGTAAAATAAAAAAGTTAATAAAAAAGTTATCTCCTATTTAAACCTTTATTTTAGGCAAACGTAAATCGATATTTTATGTTGATTATCTATTATGATTAGTAGATTAAAAATTCAGTTTATTGGACAAAGTTTTTATTGAAGAAGTTCTTCTTCAATTAAAAAACTTTGTCCAATAAACTGAATTTTTTAATCTACTGTAACCTGATATTTTTACCACTTTTCGAGCGCTCACCGCTGTTCTTTTTCAGTGTACGCTTCTGGTGACTTGAAAGAATATTATAAACCTTTTACCACCATTAAATATTTTTTTTTATAAATATTGAGACATGCACTGATGTTTTCCATCCGACGTGCACTGAAGAGCAGCGATGTAGCGCCTAACGTAAAGAGGGGCCAGTTGTAAGGCCGCATGGTAAACTCTTTTAGAACGTTGACAAAGGGTAAAGCCTTTTTTTGAATTTAACTAGTGCCAGGGATGGGATGCCCAATCAGATGAAAGTGCCTGTCATCTGATTGGCCATCCCGCCGGCCACAAGGTGAATTATAAGGTTTTACCCTTTGTCAACGTTTAAAAAGAGTTTGCAAACCGACATACAACTGGCCCTTAAAAATATCGATTTAACTCTTCCGAAAATAAAGGTTTAAATAGGAGATAACTTTTTTTATTTTACCTTTTTTTCCATCAGCACTGGACCCTTATCCAATTAATTGATATATATTTCTATTTAAAAATTCCAATGTTTCGGCTATTGGTTAAATGACTGAGGGAATTTTTAAATAAATACCAAAAACTGCATTACTCTATTGAAACCTTGTTAAATATATATACGAGTATATTGGGTACTTTTTCCGCTATTTAACAAAATAAGAATGAAATTTGAATAAGTCGTATTGCTCTAAAGATGATATGCTAATTTGTAGTTTTTTGATGAAATGGTCTTTTTGTTTTAGATATATTTGAAAAAGAAGATAAAATGAGAATGGATCTAATCAAGAAGAACTAAGGAAGAAGAAACTACCAACGGAAAATTGAAAGCGATAACGAGATTATTCCGCCTACACCAGAACAAAAGGTCGAAAACGAAGAAAAAAAGTCATTGACAAAACGTACGCCCAAGATGGATATATATGTAGGTTTTTGTTCTATTCTTCCCTATTAACAGTGACTTGTTGATTGTTATTTATTAGGTTGGACGTTGTAAATTTTTTTA
>JAKCPI010013793.1:0-13489 GCA_023213315.1 Euborellia annulipes
CTATAACTCCGGAATATTTCCGGAGCCTGGAAACTAGCCAGAATCCAACCAATTAAGAAAAAAGGCGATTCTTCCAACATAAAAAACTATCGACCCATAGCAATCACTTCTGTCTTATCCAAAATCATGGAAAAGGCCATCAACGAGCAAGTTCTACGACACTTAGAGTCAAATAAATTTATCCACGATAGGCAATACGGCTTCAGGCAATCCCGGTCGACTGGTGACATCCTAGCATATGTAACTCATATCTGGAACAAAACCTTGGAGGCCGGGAATGAGACCCTCGCGGTAGCTTTAGACATTTCAAAAGCCTTCGATATGGTCTGGCACAAAAATCTTCTTGCCAAATTGACCTCCGTCGGCCTTGCACCGAAACTCTGTAAGTTGCTCGAAAGTTTTCTTTCAGACCGTAGTATTAAGGTTGTCATCGATGGAATATCATCTTCCCCCTTCCACACCAACGCTGGAGTTCCTCAGGGATCGGTTATCTCCCCTACGCTTTTTCTTATCTATATCAACGACCTTCTAAACTTGCCCTCCAATCCGGTACATTGTTACGCAGATGACAGCACCCTACATAACGCCCCTGCATCGCATAAAAACCGTGCAGACATTGCCTCTTCAATTAATTTAGACTTATGCAAACTTAAAAACTGGGGATCCCAAAACTTAGTTAACTTCAATGCAGGGAAAACTCAGTGTTGCCTTATTTCTAGGCGCGTCGACAGAAACCTCCCAAACATATCATTCGACTCAAACTCACTAGAATTCAGGGATAAAATTTCAATGCTAGGCGTAACTCTAGGGTCTGACCTTTCATGGAATGACCATATCTCAACCACTGCTAAAGCTGCAGCGCGCAAGCTTGGTCTCCTATTTAGGTCTAGACGCTGTTATACTCCCAGTCAACTTCTTATACTGTATAAGGCTCAAATTCGTCCCTGTCTCGAATATGGCTCTCATCTGTGGAGGGGTGCCTCCAAGCATTCTCTTGCTACACTGGATGCAATTCAGAAGCGAGCAATTAAACTAATAGGAGACCCGGCTCTAACCAACTCACTCGACTCCCTGGCTCACCGAAGAACCGTTTCTGCCCTTTCCCTGTACTACAGATACTATCACGGTGTCTGTTCAGTCGAGCTGAAATCAATTATCCCCCCTAATGCCCTCTTTACGAGAAACACGCGGTTTTCTAACGCTCAGCACCCCTTCGCTGTCAAATTGGATAAAAGTCGAACAAGCGCTTTCGCCAACTCTTTTATCCCTATGACCTCCAGAGACTGGAACTCGCTCCCTGCCACCATCTTTCCCGCGACTTATAACCTTCAGCTATTTAAGACCCGTATCCACAGATACCTTCGACCCCCGCCCAACCCATAAAATTCTTTCTTCTTCTTTTCACGATGGAGGGGCCAACCCAGGCCTTTAGGGGTTGCACCTTTTTTGGTGTAACTCCTTCTCTCATCATTATCATAAAAAAAAAAATATTTAATTAATAATTCGTTTTGATAATCATAATATTAATTAGATATCAAATTTCTAATTATTGAATAATTATTATATGTTTTTATAATAAGAATTATTGAATTTATAATTTTTCTCATTAATATATCAAATAAGAATTGATATATTAACGAGAATTGTTTTGACCGCGCTTTTTTGAAAAAGATATACCGGGTTAGTTTTTTATCTTGAGACAGTCTTATAACTCAAAAACAGTGGATTATATGAAAAAAAATTTCAAATAAAAGTTTATTTATATGGAGGGGGAAATTAACCTACGCTATTGTTTGCATACCTACAACAAACTTTCAAGGGTATTTCAAGGTCAAGTTCTTTTTTTTTAAATAGACACCTATATATTTGTTTTTTGTCTACATATTTTGAATCTACCAAAAAAACTGAACAACTTTTATAAGAACTATTTTTTAATTCTACATCAAATAAACAAAATATTAAATCAATTAGATCTCAGAAAAAAACCTAGTTCGAACTCTATGGTGAAAAGAACACAAATAGAGGCAGATGATTGAATGCTTAAATATGGTAGGTTTTCTGAGGCGCCGCAGTCAATGCGCCTTTGAAAATAAATAATAATAATTATAATTAAAAAGATATAGATAATTTTTTAGATTTTTATTTAAAAATTAAAATTTCTTACATATGTAGGTATATTTGTGTTATTTTATGACATATTCATTTAAAATATAAATTCCTTAATTTATTAAATATAATTGAAAAGTTTTTATTATATATTATAGTTGTTATATACATATATTAGATAGTTATTTTTTTAAATAGTAAAAGTAGTTTAAGACTATGGAAAATATTTTAAATACTCTTCAAAAGGAATTTTATCGTCTTTGATAAAACGATTTATCATACACTCGATTGGAATCTCGTTGTCTTTATTAACAATCCATTTATCTGCCCAACGAAACGATATTAACTTGAATATTTCCAATTGATTATGTATAGCCGCCATATGGTAAGGCGTATTTCCGTCCTTATTCTGGTGATTGAGTGCTGCTCCAGAATTTAATAGCATCTCTACTATTTGACGATGTCCGTTCTGACATGCCATCATCAGGGGCGTTGTCTGTTCCGAATCCAATGCGTCCACCTTGGCACCCAGTTTTAACACAAACTCCGCTATTTCAGACCATCCTCCATAGGCCGCATAATGCAGAATAGTCAAATTTCGAGGATCAGCAAAAGGATGATTTATTAAAACATTGTTAGGATCCATAGTGCAATAGTATTTGATGGCCGGGATAGATCCTTGCATTATAGCTTGCCAAATATTGGTAGTTCCATCCGGATTCATCCTCACAGGCCCCCCATCACGGAGGATTCTCTCATTCTCGTAATCTTTCATCTGAAATAAATAAATAAAAAAAAAAATTATTAATATTACTAATCGTTAAATTGGATTTTCCGAGCTGAAATCAATTATCCCTCCTAATGGACTTTTTACGAGAAACACGCGGTTTTCAAACGCTCAGCACCCCTTCGCTGTCAAATTGGATAAAAGTCGAACAAGCGCTTTCGCCAACTCTTTTATCCCTATGACCTCCAGAGACTGGAACTCGCTCCCTGCCACCATCTTTCCCGCGATTTATAACCTTCAGCTATTTAAGACCCGAATCCACAGATAACTTCGACCCCCCGCCCAGCCTATAAAATTCTTTCTTCTTCTTTTCACGATGGAGGGGCCAACCCCAGGCCTTTAGGGGTTGCACCTTTTTGGTGTAACTCCTTCTCTTATCATTATCATAAAAAAAATTTTACTTTCTAGTTATTTAATATTTTAATTATTATCTGGCTGATTATTTAAGGTTAAATTTTTAAAATGTTGCTACACGTTACGCAGAATATTTTTCTGATTCCTCAGGCACATTTTAATTATTAGTTTACACCCACAAAATGTTCATAAAAAAATCTCATATATTATCGGAATTATTTAAAAAAAAAAAAAAAAAAAAAAAAACATTTTTAAAAAAAAATCTTTATCACCCTGTCTGTATATTAAAAATATTTATTAAATTGAAACTTTCTTTTGTGTCGTTTTATAAATTAAAGGAGACAATAAAAGAGTGGGTGTCTTTTCTGCTGGAAAAATAAATTTTAAATTTATTTATAACGAGGCTATAGTTTCGAGGGCGGCTTTGTCCTCTTCATCATAATTGATTAATAGAAATTGATGTATGATAATGAGTTTTACACGTGGTCTGAATTACACGTGATTGCCGAAGTTAACTTATAACATGGAGTCTTATGTGAAATTGGATTTTGGAAATTGGAGCTAATTAAACTCAAAAAAACATACATTTGTTTTAATATATTTCCTTTTGTGAAACTTAACCTAGAAAATTCTCCTCATAAGTTATTGGATTTTAACTTGAAATGTACAATAATTACTGTTCGACAAAAATTTCTCCATGTAAACCTAACAATAGATTCCGGTAGAGTTTTCTACGCTGATTATCATACAATTTCCCAATTTTTTACAACACGTCAAAGTTTTGAAATATTATCGATTAAAATGACGAAAAAGGCCATTTTGACCTATTTTCCAGTCCCATTAAATATTAAACAGCAATATTTGAAATCAAAATATTTTGTTGACGTAATTGAAAACAGCTTCCTCTTTGATTTTGAAATTATTATTTGTTTTTAGCTCAATTATAACTCGAGTAATAGCTAAAAGACTAAAAAATTATGTTTTTATCTATGTTTATTATCCTTTAAAATCACGAAGTTTTAGTTTTTTAGATATAACTCGAGTTATGATTAAGTTAAAAAGAAATGGTAATTTGAAAATCAAAGAAAAAAACTGTTTTCTGTTAGGTCAACAAAATATTTTGATTTCAAATATTGCTGTTTAATATTTAATGGGACTCGAAAATAGGTCAAAATGGCCATTTTCGTCATTTTAATCAACAATATCTCAAAACTCTGCCATTTTGTAAAAAATTGTGAAATTGCATGATAATCAGCGTAGAAAACTCTACGAGAATCCATTGTTAGATTTACGGGAAAACTATTTTTGTCCAGCAGTGTAATCGGAGTGGGTGCTCATACTTGAGAACGATCGCAGGATAAGTCGATCGAAACGTTGTATTTATTTTCTATTTATTTATTTCAATAAATAATTATAATTAATCAATCATATGTGTGATTTAAATAAAAATTCAAATTTTAATCAAATTAATCACAAAATTAAAACCTTAAACAGTTTCATTACTAATATTAAATATTAAATATTAGAATGAGTGGCCAGGCGTATGGTCCAGTCATGTGGATATAGCCATAGAAGTTTAATTTCTAAGAAAAAGTAGCTCAATTCATCATCGATGATATTATATTTTTGAAAATTCAAAAAAAAAAAAAAAAAAAATACACACATTTTTAATAATAAATAAATAAATAGACACATACCTGTAGTAATCTAATTTTCACTATATCATCAATATTTGTCATTTCTCGTCCCTGTGAAAATAAAAAACATATTTATTAATTTTATGAATGAAAATATAAATTTATGTTGTATATAAATATTAATATATATTATTAGTTACCCTTGGAAGCTCAAAATTTCCACTATCCATGATATTTTCTTCACTTTAAAATAATTTTATAAAATATTTCACTAAATGTTTTTTTTAAAATAGATATAATCACAAGTAAAAGAAAAAATATATTAAGTTGAAATAATTATTCCTTCGTTCGTTCACAATGGCAAATAAGCGAGTAGAAAGTACAATTGTGTGGGCTTTTAAAATTTAAACATACCATGTAAACATTTTAGAAGCATTTGAAACGCCATCTAACGGGATTTTAAAATTTTGCAAGGGTCTCCAACACAAAATTAAAATATAGGCTATTTCCAGTGTTGCCAACGATTTCGAATAATAATATAATAAAATAAAATTAAATATTTAATTAATAATTCGTTTTGATAATCATAATATTAATTAGATATCAAATTTCTAATTATTGAATAATTATTATATGTTTTTATAATAAGAATTATTGAATTTATAATTTTTCTCATTAATATATCAAATAAGAATTGATATATTAACGAGAATTGTTTTGACCGCGCTTTTTTGAAAAAGATATACCGGGTTAGTTTTTTATCTTGAGACAGTCTTATAACTCAAAAACAGTGGATTATATGAAAAAAAATTTCAAATAAAAGTTTATTTATATGGAGGGGGAAATTAACCTACGCTATTGTTTGCATACCTACAACAAACTTTCAAGGGTATTTCAAGGTCAAGTTCTTTTTTTTAAATAGACACCTATATATTTGTTTTTTGTCTACATATTTTGAATCTACCAAAAAAACTGAACAACTTTTATAAGAACTATTTTTTAATTCTACATCAAATAAACAAAATATTAAATCAATTAGATCTCAGAAAAAAACCTAGTTCGAACTCTATGGTGAAAAGAACACAAATAGAGGCAGATGATTGAATGCTTAAATATGGTAGGTTTTCTGAGGCGCCGCAGTCAATGCGCCTTTGAAAATAAATAATAATAATTATAATTAAAAAGATATAGATAATTTTTTAGATTTTTATTTAAAAATTAAAATTTCTTACATATGTAGGTATATTTGTGTTATTTTATGACATATTCATTTAAAATATAAATTCCTTAATTTATTAAATATAATTGAAAAGTTTTTATTATATATTATAGTTGTTATATACATATATTAGATAGTTATTTTTTTAAATAGTAAAAGTAGTTTAAGACTATGGAAAATATTTTAAATACTCTTCAAAAGGAATTTTATCGTCTTTGATAAAACGATTTATCATACACTCGATTGGAATCTCGTTGTCTTTATTAACAATCCATTTATCTGCCCAACGAAACGATATTAACTTGAATATTTCCAATTGATTATGTATAGCCGCCATATGGTAAGGCGTATTTCCGTCCTTATTCTGGTGATTGAGTGCTGCTCCAGAATTTAATAGCATCTCTACTATTTGACGATGTCCGTTCTGACATGCCATCATCAGGGGCGTTGTCTGTTCCGAATCCAATGCGTCCACCTTGGCACCCAGTTTTAACACAAACTCCGCTATTTCAGACCATCCTCCATAGGCCGCATAATGCAGAATAGTCAAATTTCGAGGATCAGCAAAAGGATGATTTATTAAAACATTGTTAGGATCCATAGTGCAATAGTATTTGATGGCCGGGATAGATCCTTGCATTATAGCTTGCCAAATATTGGTAGTTCCATCCGGATTCATCCTCACAGGCCCCCCATCACGGAGGATTCTCTCATTCTCGTAATCTTTCATCTGAAATAAATAAATAAAAAAAAAAATTATTAATATTACTAATCGTTAAATTGGATTTTCCGAGCTGAAATCAATTATCCCTCCTAATGGACTTTTTACGAGAAACACGCGGTTTTCAAACGCTCAGCACCCCTTCGCTGTCAAATTGGATAAAAGTCGAACAAGCGCTTTCGCCAACTCTTTTATCCCTATGACCTCCAGAGACTGGAACTCGCTCCCTGCCACCATCTTTCCCGCGATTTATAACCTTCAGCTATTTAAGACCCGAATCCACAGATAACTTCGACCCCCGCCCAGCCTATAAAATTCTTTCTTCTTCTTTTCACGATGGAGGGGCCAACCCCAGGCCTTTAGGGGTTGCACCTTTTTGGTGTAACTCCTTCTCTTATCATTATCATAAAAAAAATTTTACTTTCTAGTTATTTAATATTTTAATTATTATCTGGCTGATTATTTAAGGTTAAATTTTTAAAATGTTGCTACACGTTACGCAGAATATTTTTCTGATTCCTCAGGCACATTTTAATTATTAGTTTACACCCACAAAATGTTCATAAAAAAATCTCATATATTATCGGAATTATTTAAAAAAAAAAAAAAAAAAAAAAAAACATTTTTAAAAAAAAATCTTTATCACCCTGTCTGTATATTAAAAATATTTATTAAATTGAAACTTTCTTTTGTGTCGTTTTATAAATTAAAGGAGACAATAAAAGAGTGGGTGTCTTTTCTGCTGGAAAAATAAATTTTAAATTTATTTATAACGAGGCTATAGTTTCGAGGGCGGCTTTGTCCTCTTCATCATAATTGATTAATAGAAATTGATGTATGATAATGAGTTTTACACGTGGTCTGAATTACACGTGATTGCCGAAGTTAACTTATAACATGGAGTCTTATGTGAAATTGGATTTTGGAAATTGGAGCTAATTAAACTCAAAAAAACATACATTTGTTTTAATATATTTCCTTTTTGTGAAACTTAACCTAGAAAATTCTCCTCATAAGTTATTGGATTTTAACTTGAAATGTACAATAATTACTGTTCGACAAAAATTTCTCCATGTAAACCTAACAATAGATTCCGGTAGAGTTTTCTACGCTGATTATCATACAATTTCCCAATTTTTTACAACACGTCAAAGTTTTGAAATATTATCGATTAAAATGACGAAAAAGGCCATTTTGACCTATTTTCCAGTCCCATTAAATATTAAACAGCAATATTTGAAATCAAAATATTTTGTTGACGTAATTGAAAACAGCTTCCTCTTTGATTTTGAAATTATTATTTGTTTTTAGCTCAATTATAACTCGAGTAATAGCTAAAAGACTAAAAAATTATGTTTTTATCTATGTTTATTATCCTTTAAAATCACGAAGTTTTAGTTTTTTAGATATAACTCGAGTTATGATTAAGTTAAAAAGAAATGGTAATTTGAAAATCAAAGAAAAAACTGTTTTCTGTTAGGTCAACAAAATATTTTGATTTCAAATATTGCTGTTTAATATTTAATGGGACTCGAAAATAGGTCAAAATGGCCATTTTCGTCATTTTAATCAACAATATCTCAAAACTCTGCCATTTTGTAAAAAATTGTGAAATTGCATGATAATCAGCGTAGAAAACTCTACGAGAATCCATTGTTAGATTTACGGGAAAACTATTTTTGTCCAGCAGTGTAATCGGAGTGGGTGCTCATACTTGAGAACGATCGCAGGATAAGTCGATCGAAACGTTGTATTTATTTTCTATTTATTTATTTCAATAAATAATTATAATTAATCAATCATATGTGTGATTTAAATAAAAATTCAAATTTTAATCAAATTAATCACAAAATTAAAACCTTAAACAGTTTCATTACTAATATTAAATATTAAATATTAGAATGAGTGGCCAGGCGTATGGTCCAGTCATGTGGATATAGCCATAGAAGTTTAATTTCTAAGAAAAAGTAGCTCAATTCATCATCGATGATATTATATTTTTGAAAATTCAAAAAAAAAAAAAAAAAAAAAAATACACACATTTTTAATAATAAATAAATAAATAGACACATACCTGTAGTAATCTAATTTTCACTATATCATCAATATTTGTCATTTCTCGTCCCTGTGAAAATAAAAAACATATTTATTAATTTTATGAATGAAAATATAAATTTATGTTGTATATAAATATTAATATATATTATTAGTTACCCTTGGAAGCTCAAAATTTCCACTATCCATGATATTTTCTTCACTTTAAAATAATTTTATAAAATATTTCACTAAATGTTTTTTTTAAAATAGATATAATCACAAGTCGATTCTTCCACGTTTTCAGTAGAGGTTGCCATTAATAGTCAAAACAACAAAAATGGAATGCAATAAGGTTATTCCTCTAGTATTAGATAAGAATCAATGGTTATTTTTGATTTTAAGTCGATTCCTCCATGTCTTCACCAATGGTTATCAATAATAACCGAAATGTCAAAAATCTATGTAAAAACCATTAAAACTGTCCGCCTATTGAGGTAACATTTTTTTATAGGTCGCCAAGTAACATATATAAAATTTATCTTTTATATTATAACGAAAGTATAATTATAATTTATTAAAGTTTAGGGGTGTCTGGCAGGGGGTAGCAACTGTCATAAGTGTCCGGCAATGGATGACGAGATTTCTAAAGTTATCCCGAAGAAAATATAAAAAAATTGAGCTTTATACTTTAACGAATTTAAAGTACTATTTTATACACCTTTATTACCTGTTACCTGCCAAAGTAACCACAACCCAAACTCTATAGTCGCTGGTCGTTCTTACCTGTATAGGGGACATGCACAGAAAAACTTTCAGCTTTTATAAAATAACGAAGGTCTGGCCGTCGTGGGCTCTTGGGCTATTATTTTTCCAGCAGAAAAAACAGTCTTTTTATTGTCTCCTTTAATAAAATAAATTCTTGAATTATTCTATCAAATATTTATTAAAAAAGAAATATAATTGCTAGTATCAAATATATTGCTACGTTTAATTTAGACGTAAAATAAAAATCACTTAATTTCCATGTTAAATATTTAATGTATAGTTGCATTATTATTCTTTCATAAAGCAACTAAATTTTTTCAATTTATTCATTGATAAAGGGTGAATTTTTCCAGATTATTAAAAAACGTTTCATGATTACTTTTATAAATAACTGTATTCATTTATTATATAAATATATGAAAAAAAAAATACAAATCTTTAACAAAACAATCAAGAACACGTTTATTTTTAACCAAACGTTTCGTGAGAATTTCTCTCTTTTTCAATGGTAAATTTGCAAAATAAAAATAGAAGTTGCTTCCTCTAAAATTTAGAAAGCAACATTAAGATATTAAATATTTTTATAATATATTATATATTATTATAAGCTGACGTGTTCTGATGTGGCCATCCACTTGACTTTACCTTACAATCTGGTCCCTCACTTTTATTTAAAATTTAATTAAATTATTTATAATCATGTAGGGGAAGGGGTTATTTTTTGCATTTTTAGACTTCTGGGGTCCCACTGATTATGTATACAATATTTGGTTGAGTTTGGTACAAGAGCCTATATTTTCATTTTTTGACCCCCCCCCCCCCCGCATTTTGGAGTCTTAGTTTTTGCATTTTTAGACTTCTGGAGACCCACTGATTATGTATACAAAATTTGGTTGAGTTTGGTAAATGGCCAAGATTTTCATTTTTTGACCCCCCCCCCCCATTTTAGGCGGTTAATTTTTGCATTGTTAGACTTCTGGGAATCCACTGATTATGTATACAAAATTAATCAAATTTAGGGAACGCGGTGTTGGTTTATAGTGAAACATTGTTAAAATTAAATTAGGTTGGAGTTGGTGGTGTTTCACAAGGAGAAAAATTAAAATACAAAGATTTTTTTAGTTTACTCTATATATTTCGAGCTCTTAACTCATCGTCAGGAGAACATTGACTAAAGATAACATAAAATAATGAACAGAATTTATTTTAATTTTAATATGATGGACAGTTATTTATGACTTAGTGTAAATATGAAAGAATTATCAGGGGATGGGATGGCCTTAGAGCCGAAAGAACAGATGGAGCGGACAAAGGGCTAAACGGGAATAAAGAAAAGATATTTATACTTGGAAGTTGCCGAAAATTATGTATGTGCTATAAAGGAGGGCAATAAACTATGGAATGCAATGAGGGTGCATAGTGAAAATTTCCATCTCTTATTTTCTATTTAACTTTAGTTATAACTCGGCTTTTGCAGATCATTTGTTTGACCACAACCATTCACCTTCATCGACCAACCCCCTCCCTTTACATTTCATTTCAAAAAGCAGGAAATTGGATTTATTTGAGTCAGCTGAAATTAAAAAGGCCATACACCTTAATCAAAACATCTTGAACAATCAAACAGACATCAAAACTTCACCAATAATTGACATCTTAATCAATGATATTTAATTTGAATTGGAGTGCGATGAGAGTGTATGGTGGGTTTATTTTTAATTTTTATTTTTTATTTTTTTAAATAGAAAATAAGAGATGGAAATTTTCACTATGCACCCTCATTGCATTCCATAGTTTATTGCCCTCCTTTATAGCACATACATAATTTTCGGCAACTTCCAAGTATAAATATCTTTTCTTTATTCCTTAGCCCTTTGTCCGCTCCATCTGTTCTTTCGGCTCTAAGGCCATCCCATCCCTCTGATAATTCTTTCATATTTACACTAAGTCATAAATAACTGTCCATCATATTAAAATTAAAATAAATTCTGTTCATTATTTTATGTTATCTTTAGTCAATGTTCTCCTGACGATGAGTTAAGAGCTCGAAATATATAGAGTAAACTAAAAAAATCTTTGTATTTTAATTTTTCTCCTTGTGAAACACCACCAACTCCAACCTAATTTAATTTTAACAAAATTAGGTTGAGTTTGCTCAAATGGCCTGGATTTTTTTAATTTTTAACCCCTCCACCCCCCTTAATTTTGGATCGATATGCACCAAATTCTAATCAGCTCTTAATCATAATGGACAAAAACTACGTGTGAAATTTGGTTTCGATATTCTCACTAGTTTTTGAGCTAACTAGTCCACAAAAATTTGGTAACGCACAGACTAACTAACGGACAACCAGACAGACTAACAGACACATTTTGACAAAACAATTATTATCTCGAAATTTTTCGATGTTCACTTATTAGAGCTTTTTTGTAGACCAAAATGCCATGGTTTTGCTCAATTTTTTTAATCAACATAGTTTCAGCCGTTTTTGAGATATTTCAAAAAAAGAAGGAAAAAACACTTTTTTCATTGACGATTACAATACTTGACCCTGTATGGTAAAGTAAAAATAAATGGACTAGTACAACTTTTGAATAAAACAAAACGTTCATAAGATGTAACCTTTAAAACAGTCAGTGATTTTTATCTTTGTATGCACATGATAAATTATATCGTTTTCACTAGCTTTTAAAGGGGAAAATACTCAATCTAACGTTTCTTCCTTGCTTTCAAATAAATAAACTCATATCTTAAGCTTTCTTACTGAAGTCAATTGTTTCATCACAAATTTATTTTCTTCTTCGTTGACAAGTAACTTCATCTGAATTTGAACACTTATTTAACAATTTCCTGGTCCATCATTTACTTACGACAACTCTATCTTCAAATTAAATGATTACATTATTATTTAAATCTCACAACTACTTACTATTAGCCTTTATTTTGATATAGTTTTTTTTTTTTTGTTTTGTTTTTTATAGACGAGATCTCCCATTGTCTTGCTCTTCAGAAGCGGTTTTTATAATTACACAAGATTTAGAAGAGAAAATTTAGTTAACTTTAATTCAAATAAGACTCAATGTTGTCTAATTTCTAGGCGCGAAAATAAAGTTTTCCCTGATATTCACTTCGATTCGAATACCCTAAAAATGTGTGACAGCCTATCCATGTTGGGCGTCTCTGTCGCATCTGACCTGTCTTGGAATGAACACATCTCCTCTGTGGCGAAATCTGCAGCAAGGAAGATTGGCTTCTTATTCAGGTCCAAACGATTTTACAAACCCCCAAAACTTCTCACCATCTACAAGGCCCAAATCCGCCCCTGTCTCGAATACGGCTGTCATCTGTGGAGAGGAGCCTCAAAATATTCTCTTGCTACCCTTGATGCAATTCAGAAACGAGCCGTCAGGCTAATTGACGATTCTACCCTCACCGACTCCCTCGACTCGCTGGCTCATCGAAGAAATGTCTCTGCCCTTTCCCTTTTCTATAGATACTATCACGGCAGGTGCTCTGATGAGATAAAATCAATAATTCCCCCCAAAGCATGCTTTGCACGTAGCACACGTTTTGCCGACTCCCAACACTCTTTCGCGGTCAAATTGGAAAAGTGCCGGACCACTTCATTCGCGAATACATATATCCCCATGACTTCAAGGAACTGGAACTCTCTTCCAGCCTCTATCTTTCCCAGCACCTATAATCTTCAAACCTTCAAAACCGGGGTGCATAGACACCTACGTCTACACCCTCTCACTTAATCAACTTTCCTTCTCTTCGGTAATGCAAGGGTCTTTCGAGATCCATAGGGGCTGCATCTTTACTGGTGCACCCCTTCTTGCATTCGATTGCATTAAAAAAA
>JAKCPI010013794.1:0-21340 GCA_023213315.1 Euborellia annulipes
AGCAATGGTTACCAATAAAAGTACCGAAACGTCAAAAATCCAATGTAGAATGGTTATTCCTCGACTCTTAAATGAGAATTATTTTTGAATTAATTTCAATATGAACTACAAATTGCAAGTGATATCTGATTAATAATAAAGGAACAAACATATTAATATTTCAAATGAATTTGGATAAAGTTTAGCAACGATCCGTTGCAGTTTATTTTTTTAAGTTTTTAACGAACAGATTTATTTCTTATTCTTCAAATGTCATAGTCGTTTAGAGCAATGGTTCTCCACCTGTCTCTGACCTCTGAATGTTCACAGGATGCTTGCTGTCCAATTATTATTAATCTGAGTCTATAAATTCTTGTTTATCTTTATTTTGATATTAATTCAATTTTTCAAAAACTTCATTAAATTTGCATGTAAAATATCTTTTTTTCATCGTTTATGCTTAATTAATCTATTTTCTTCATTCATTAGATAAAAATTATTTTTTTACCTTACCATATGGTCAACTATTGAATCGTGCATGAAAAAAGTGTTTTTTTCCTTCTTTTTTTTCGAAATATCTCAAAAACGACTGAAACTATGTTCACAAAGAGAAACAAAGAGGTTGTCCTCTGCTTGATGCAAATAAACATACACACATATATATCGAGATGATATATCTGTATATATATTATTTATTTGTTTGAGACTATAGTTTCGAAGACTTGGTCTTCATCATCAGTCTTTCTTCAATTATAAATGTTTTTCATGGAGTCAATATCATATGGATATTGAAAACTTGGTGTTCTTTCGTCACTGCTGGAGGGCTAGGAACTAATCTTAGAGATTCTTAAGATTAGTTCCTAGCCCTCCAGCAGTGACGAAAGAACACCAAGTTTTCAATATCCATATGATATTGACTCCATGAAAAACATTTATAATTGAAGAAAGACTGATGATGAAGACCAAGTCTTCGAAACTATAGTCTCAAACAAATAAATAATATATATACAGATATATCATCTTGATATATATGTGTGTATGTTTATTTGCATCAAGCAGAGGACAACCTCTTTGTTTCTCTTTGTGAATCAACAACTCTGCTACTCTCGGCAAAACAAAAACTTTTCAATGAAACTATTTTGATTAAAAAAATTGAGCGAAACCATGGCATTTCGGTCTACAAAAAAGCCCTAATAAGTGAACATCGAAAAAATTATATTTTTCGAGATAATAATTGTTTTGTCAAAATGTCTTTAGTTAGTCTGTGCGTTACCAAATTTTTGTGGACGAGCTAGCTCAAAAACTAGTGTGAATATCGAAACCAAATTTCACACGTAGTTTTGGTCCATTGAGATTAAGAGCTGATTAGATTTTGGTGCATATCGACCCAAAATTAAGGGGGGTGGAGGGGGGTTAAAAATTAAAAATCTAGGCCATTTGAGCAAACTCAACCAAATTTTGTATACATAATCAGTGGGCCCCCAGAAGTCTAAAAATGCAAAAACTAACCCCCCCCTACATGATTATAAATAATTTTATTAAATATAAGTGAGGGGCCAGGTTGTATGGTAAAGTCAAGTGGATGGCCACATCAGAACACGTCAGCTTATTTTATTTTAAAATGAAAATAATATTGTAAACAGATATTTTTATGAATTTTAAATAATTCTAACATCACTCAGACTGTTTTCGAAAAAAATTTTAACTTTGCATCCTTGAAGAAGTTAGAGCTTCAAAGATATTATTTTATATATTTAATGGTAAATTGGTGGAAAGGCAGTTGTTTAAAAGTCTCGCGTCTTTTTGTTTGAGGTTTGTAAAGTCTCAAGACGACTTTGTTTAACTTTATAAAACGTTTAGAATGCTGGCTTGATTATCTGTTCTTAATTATCTATATATCAATATTCTGTTTAATAAATGACTGGGAAAAAGGGAGTGGGCTTTTAAATATGCAAAAAATGAAACAAATTAGATTAGATAACAAAACGTAAATACTTTTATTGAAAAAATAGATATTTGTAGGTTGGATTTTTGTGGAGGAAAATAGAGGCGGGATTGATTTTTAGACTCGTGGTTTAACTGCTGGGCTGGATTTTCACGCTGGCAGGCAAAAATCGCTTCTTCTTCTCTTGAGGTCGAGAAGATGATACTAATTGGAAGGATATTGTAGAATCCGTTTTTACTGGCAGTAAGAATAAACCTTAAGGTCCGCGCAATTACCGAATCAATTCAAGAGATACAAGTTTATTAAAATAGTTGATTTTAATATAAAACAAATGCTTGTGCATATAAAAACTGCTTGAATTTATTAAGCTAGCATATAATGGCTTGTTGCTTACAAAGGACTTTAGTGGAGGTTGGTATCTCTAAGGATTGATCGGAAAAGAAAGATGTCTGGGGCAGCTGCAGTTTATATCAGCCTCAAAGGGGGATGGTCAGGAAAGGGGGGGGGGGTTGAATTTGTTCAAACTGCCAGGAGATGAGGGGAATATGGCGTTCTTAAGTTAGCTATGGAAGGGAAATTGGTGGCAATTTTGAACATATTACCACGGCCCGAAATGAGGATCATTTGAAGGATAAGAAAAGGGGGGGGGGGGTAAGGTACAAAAACAATTAAAATGATTATAAAGGATTATTAGTTAATAAAGGAGCTAATTTTACTATAGGTCGAGTATATTCTCCGTGAGGAGTTTTTATCTGAACTACTCTAGTAAGATTATCTTTTCCTGGATAAATTTTTAAAATGCGACCTCTAATCCAATGTAATGGATTACTAGATTCACATAAGAGGATGAGCTGGCCAATGTAAGGTTGCTCTTTGCAAGTGAACCATTTATTCCTTTGTTGCAATGAATGAAGATAAGAAGAACTCCATTTTTTCCATATTAATTGGGTTCGCTGTTGGATTAGTTGCCAGCGCGACAAATGGTTTAATTTTAAGTCAGACAGATCATGTTCGGGTATGGATGTGAGAGGTCTTCCTATGAGAAAATGGCCAGGGGTCAAGATCTCAAAGTCATCTATTGAATCAGACAAAGGGTATAAAGGACGAGAGTTTAATATAGCTTCGATTTTATTTATGATAGTTTCAAATTCTTCTAGAGAGAATTGAAGATTAGAACAAGATCTTTTAAGGAAGTACTTAAAAATTTTCAAATTTCCTTCCCATAATCCCCCGTGATGAGGGGAGGAGGGTGGATTGAATTTCCATATGATATTGTTTTCCAATGCGTAGGCTTTTGCTGAAGTTTCATTATTTAAATTAAGAAAGAAATCATAAATTTCCTTTAACTCTCTGTTAGCACCAATAAAATTGCTGCCACAATCGGAATAGATCCGCTGTGGACAGCCTCTTTTGGCGACAAAGCGTGAAAGGGACATTAAAAATGCTTCTGTCGATAAGGATGAAAGATGTTCGATGTGAACAGCGCGAGTTGAGAAACATATAAATATGCATATGTAATATTTATGATATCTAGCACCCTTTTTACGAATGGGGGTAACTGAAAATGGACCTGCACAATCTATTCCCACTTGAGAAAAAACGGAAGAAGGGGTTACGCGTGCAGAAGGTAAATTTCCCATGATTTGCTGAAATTTAGAGACTTTAAAACGGTGACATATCATACATTCGTGTGTAATGTTTTTAATTAGTGAACGTAATCGAATGATCCAAAATTTTGAACGAATATAAGCAGCAAGAGCAGAGAAGTCAGAATGCATTAATTTATAATGAGCATGACGTACTATTAATATAGATAAATTACATTGATGAGCTAAGACCAAAGGATGTTTTTCAGTGTATGAAAGCTCTGAATGAGCAAGCCTACCTCCAACTCGAATTACTTTTTCATTTTTATCAAAGAAAGGATTTAAAGATTTTAAAACTGATTTGTTGGAAATGGACTTTGATTTTTCTAATAATGCATATTCTTGAGGAAAAAAATGCTGTTGACTGATTCGAATAAGTAACAGCATAGATTGGTTGATTTCTTCTACAGTTAAGTTTTTGTCTAAATAAATTTGCTTAATTTTTCTGAAGTTGTTAATAAATCTTAACATATAGGCCGTTACTTTTTGCAAGGTTGTTAAATTTGAAAATCGAGTTAATAGGTCTTGGCGAAAAGTGGAAACGTTAGAAATAATTTTAATGGGTTGAATTTCTTTAGTGAATTCAGAATTTGTTGAAGAATTATTTAAAATATTTGTAAGAGATTGAGAACTGGAAAGGTTAGCAATAAATGAAGCTTCTTTGAAGGGGCCGTGTAACCACAAGGTATTATTTAATAATTTCGATATGGGTAACCCGCGAGATACTAAATCGGCTGGATTCCTATCAGTTCTAATGTATTTCCATATAGCATTAGGTGCTAATGAATTGATGTCATGTACCCTATTGGCAACGAATGTTTTGAATTTGAGATTTTCAGATTTAATCCATGCAAGAGCTATTTGTGAATCAGTGTAGAAATAAAGCTGCTTAATTTCTACAGGGATTGAAGGCAGATAAAATTTATAAGTGGCTGCAAGAAGATGGCAACTTGATAATTCTAATTTAGGGATAGTAATGAAATGCAAAGGGGCAACTTTTGATTTGGCGAAGAGTAATTCGCTAGTGAAAGAATTATCACTATGAAAAGAGATTAAATAAGCGCAAATACCGTAACCGCGAGTACTCGAGTCACAAAATGCATGAATTTCATAATAAGAAGCTTGAATGTCAATGACTAGTCGGGGTATTTTGAAATTAGCCAATAAATGAAAATTTTTAACCAAATCATTCCAAATGTTTTGATGATGAGCTGGTAATTTTGCATCCCAAGATACTTTTGAAGCCCAGGCTTCTTGAAGAATAAATTTTAATAGAATGAGAAAAGGAGATAAAATTCCTAATGGATCATAAATTTTGGCCAAATTACTAAGTAAGCTTCTTTTTGTCAAACCATTGGGTGAAGGTTGAGAAAAGTTAAATGAGAATTGATCTAATTTAATGTCCCAATTAATGCCTAAAGTGTTGGCGGATGTTAGAAGAGAAAGTGAAGCTTTGGAATTAGTTTCAAAACCTAATTTTTGAAGATCTAATAAAATAGATCTATCATTGCTTGCCCATTTATCGAAAAAGAAATTTGATTGTTTTAGAATATATACTAAATTTTCCATGTTGGTAATTAATTGCTCTTTAGAATTAGAGCCAGTCAACAAATCATCAACATAAAAATGTTCTTTTAGAATTTGAGCTGCACATGGATATTTTGTTTCGAAAGTTTCAGACAGATGAAATAGCGTGCGAATGGCGATAAAGGCAGAACAAGTAAGACCAAATGGAACAGTGGTTAATTTATAGTGCGCTAATTCGTCATTGAAATTATCTCGCCATAAGACGCGAAGAAAATCCTGATGTTGGGGAGTGACTTCTATTTGCCTATACATTTGTTTTAAGTCGGCGGTTATGACATACTTATAAAATCGGAATCTTAATAGAAGATGCCTTATATCCTGCTGCAAGGGTGGACCTGATAATAATGCTTGGTTTAACGAGATACCATTAGATGTGGCGAAGCTACCATCAAAAACTATTCTAAGTTTAGTAGTTAAACTTTCGGTTTTAATTATTGGATGGTGAGGCAAATATGAATGCGGGATGTCTAATTTAGGCTTATCTATTTTTACCATATGCCCTAATTGAATATATTCATTAAAAGCATTAGAATAAGTATGCTTAAAGCCTGCATCCTTGCTAAAACGATTTTCAAGTAAATGGAATCTCTTAGTCGCTCCGTTTAATGAGTCGCCAAGAGGTGGTGGATATTGTTTGAAGATCAAATCAACCGACATTTTTCCATTTTTGCCTTTAATAATCGAATTTGCAAAGAGAGATTCGCTAAGCTGATCATTCTTAGAAATTAATTTATTAGAGGGTGGTAAATCTTCTAATTCCCATAATTTAGCAATGATATCGTTAGGTGGACTTCTTAATGTTATGCCGGAATAAGCTATATTTGGATCAGTAGAATTATATTCTCCTAAAAGTACATGTCCTAAAGGTGTGTCAATGGCGCTAGGTAGGCCTTTGGCGAAATTAAATTTTTTATATCCCAATAAAAGATCGAATGCAATAGTTCCACCCAATATTAAATCTATTTTACTGCTAATATTGAAAGTAGGATCTGCTAAAGTTAATTCCTGTAAGCTAGAAGTTTGATTAATTTTGAAAGATTGTTCAGGTAGATTGTAAGTTAATTTATCAAGTACTAAAGCATGTGTTTTATAGAAGATATGAGGATTGTGCATAGAAGTAAATGTAATTAAGATAGATTGTTTAACATGTGAAGCGATTTGAGCTCCAATGCCTGTGACTGCTATAGAAGTATTTATACGAGTATAATTTAATTTTTTTGCGAAAGTTTTACATATAAGTGAAGTTTGGCTACCTGTATCAAGAAGAATCCTAGCTTTATGTTTGATATTGGCATCATCAATAATAGTTATAAGGGCAGTTGCTAATAAAATAGAAGATTTTAAATTAATAGGTGTTGGAGAAATCAAGGACCGTCATCTATCCTTCTCTACTTCCTGGCTATTATCATTAGCGTTGGGCTTTTGCCTAGAATCGTTGTGTAGCGTTGTGTTGTGTTTAAACTGACACCTTAAACAACGTCTACTAGAAGGGCAATTGCCTATTTCATGTTTTGGGGAGAGGCAATTCAGACATAATTTAAGCTTTTTTACTTTGTGATATCTCTCTTGTGGAGCTAATTGTAAATATTGGCGACAGTTAATTAAATAATGTTCTTTGTGGCACAGTGGGCACTGAATTTTTATTTTTCCCTGATTGGAAGCTGAGGCTTTAATAAAATGATGCACCCTGACTGGTTCTGAGCTTTCACTTTTTATGCTATGAGCAACACCGTCTATGAATTCGAGTAATTCCTTGAATGGTGGAATTTCATAATTATTTCTTTTTGAAAATTTCCATTGTTCTAACGTATTTGGATCTAACTTGTCCAATATGATTTTGTCGAGTATAGAGTCCCATTTATCAATTGGTTGATTTAAAGATTTTAGATTGTGCAGGGCTGCTTTTGTCTGTGTAACTAAAGCAATTAAAGCCTGCGCATTTTTATTTTTTATAGGGCTGATATTAAATATATTTTGCAGATGCAAATAAACTAACTCGTTTGTTTTTCTATACCTTTTTTCAAATTCCCCCAGCATGATTGGATAATTTTCCGATGTCACGCTGTATTCATCTACGAAATCCAAAGGTTCCCCTTTCAATATGGATTTAAAATAATTAAATTTATCTACCCCAGGGAGGTCCTTTCTAACATTGATGGTGGAATTAAAAGATTCCCAAAAAGAAAGAAAATTCTTTAAATCCCCGTCGAAAGAAGGTAGGGAAATGGTGGGGAGTTTGGCGGTTTTTTGGATTGGAGTATCATTTTGGTTAGGATTGTCTCCTTGTGGCTGTATATTGGTATGCTTATTGCTATCGTTACCTTTCGTAAGATCAGCAATTTTTGTGTAGATTGGACATTGCACGAACCTAAGGCGTTCCATGTATTCCGATGCTTGTTCAAACAGCCTGTCCGCCTCCTCATCGCTCTCCACGTTCTCGATGCGTTGGTTGAGGTCGTCGATTTTTTTCTTTACCTCATTGATCGAAACAGAAAAATATTCTAGTTCAGTTATTGTTTTGTAAGTATCTACGTTTGCCTCCAATTTGTCCATTTGCTTTTTAATTGCCTTAAAGGCTCTTTCAATGTTTTTCGCCGTTTCCTTAGTCATTTTTTCAGATATTAATATGAATAACAACAATTAAAATCAGATAATCAATTCCTAGATCGCTTTAATTAAGGATCTGGCTTACGAAGGACCAATTATGTTTAAAAGTCTCGCGTCTTTTTGTTTGAGGTTTGTAAAGTCTCAAGACGACTTTGTTTAACTTTATAAAACGTTTAGAATGCTGGCTTGATTATCTGTTCTTAATTATCTATATATCAATATTCTGTTTAATAAATGACTGGGAAAAAGGGAGTGGGCTTTTAAATATGCAAAAAATGAAACAAATTAGATTAGATAACAAAACGTAAATACTTTTATTGAAAAAATAGATATTTGTAGGTTGGATTTTTGTGGAGGAAAATAGAGGCGGGATTGATTTTTAGACTGGTGGTTTAACTGCTGGGCTGGATTTTCACGCTGGCAGGCAAAAATCGCTTCTTCTTCTCTTGAGGTCGAGAAGATGATACTAATTGGAAGGATATTGTAGAATCCGTTTTTATGCAGTAAGAATAAACCTTAGGACAACAAAGATTCGTCGATTAGTGAGAGAAACATGAAGAGAAAGGCAACTGTACTTGAGCCAAACAAAGAAATATTTACTAACCTTAGGTCCGCGCAATTACCGAATCAATTCAAGAGATACAAGTTTATTAAAATAGTTGATTTTAATATAAAAAAAAATGCTTGTGCATATAAAAACTGCTTGAATTTATTAAGCTAGCATATAATGGCTTGTTGCTTACAAAGGACTTTAGTGGAGGTTAGTATCTCTAAGGATTGATCGGAAAAGAAAGATGTCTGGGGCAGCTGCAGTATATATCAGCCTCAAAGGGGGATAGTCAGGAAAGGGGGGGGGTTGAATTTGTTCAAACTGCCGAGATGAGGGGAATATGGCGTTCTTAAGTTAGCTATGGAAGGGAAATTGGTGGCAATTTTGAACAATAGCTCTCAATAAAATCAATAAAAAAAATTTAGTGTCAATGTTCTTCTCAGTTTTTTGCTTTATGTTTCAAAATTAAATATAAGTTTTTTTGGATCTTCGGAAAGAAACCTATCTATTATTGTTCGAAATATAAATATCACAAGAGAAAATTCTTCAATGATAAATATTTTCACAAGTTGATAAACTTATTTTTAGAAAAGGCCATCTCAAAGCAATTCGATATCTTTCGTTTTATGACAGAAGAGCTCATCGCTCAAAGAATTGAACCCAATTGCCAAATTAAGTACCTCTGAAATTCAACTTAATCCTAGAGATATAATTCTTTGGAAATCCTTAAATTATTTTTTAATTAAAAATGATTATATTAGTATTTAAGACAGACTATAATCATTATTTTTTTAGTCAAATCCTATTAGTAGCAAAACAGAATATTTCAATAATTTTGTTCTACAATTCTATTATTATTTTCGGTTTTAAATAACTTACCATAAAACCATTTAAATAATTGGAATAAATTTAATCAAATTATCTCAAACCAAATATAATAAACAGACATCAGACTATTAATTTCAGATCCACATTCCGTATTTAATTAAATTATTCTCCTAGAATTTTGAAATAATTCCCTGAATATTAATTCACTTGAAACACTAAAATACAAATAAATTATTTATATGACGTGATCTTTTCCTCGCTACCCTTAATATGTTCTTCCGTTGAATTGTAAATATTTTTTTTAATGGGGTTTCTTATGTTGGTAATAATTTTACTTATAGCACGATAAAAGGATTGGAAGGAAACTTGGAAATTGTTCAAGAGCAGAGCCATTTCGAATGTACCCTCGGAGCCCGATCGTCTGTCTCTTTTTCTGATCCAGTCATTGCCCTCTTTACTGGCCAAATTTTCAAACATAGAAACGAAAACAAACATCCTATTGATTGAACAATGAAAGAGTTACTCATTTAGTAACTAAACCAAATAATGAGCAAATAAGAAAAGATTAGACTTATAATATATTTTAGGGAAATCTAAATAAAAAATCAACTGGTGTGGGCACCACACGACTTTCACATTAGTTTCTCCCTTATTTGAAATCATCATACCAATTTTCTTCTTTCAAATTACTTCAATTTGGGTTTCCCCCAAGCCGTTTTGAGAAAACCGGAAAAAAGCCAAAAGACGCTTAGACTAAATAGGTACTCCCGGTTCTATAATTTCAATCAAAAGCATAGGGTACTTCTTCTAGCCATAGATATCTTAAGTTTCAAAGCTCAAAGCTCTGCGACTTACCATATCCGAAATATGGGCGTTTAAAATATTGTTTTTGCGACATGACTAATTTACTCTCCTCCCTTGATTTCAATCGGAATTTCTAATAATTAAAGATATTTGATAAGCTTACGGATTATTACACAAAACTTCTCTGCAACAAAACCTATTGATATACTATATGCAGATAATATGTGCGAATAGTTGTATCTCGTAAGGATGACCTGTTTACTTTTTAGTCAGACTCATTTAAACTTGTTTCTCTATTTTCAAAATTGAATTATGCTTTATATCAAATTAAAGGGGTTAAACACCGGACTGGACCATCCAATGATCGAGTAACCGACCGATTTGCTCATAGGTTCGATAGTGGGTAGACAAGTCGCCCGACACAAAATGATGGTCTGGTCCGATGATGAGTAACACCTTTAGTCTTTTGAAAATAAATAGTTGTATGATTATAGCCATCTATCTGGTTGTATATATATATATCTGACGGTTAGATGTATAGGTCAAAGATATCTGGCATTTTGATCGAAAGTTAATAAACCGGTCTTTATTCCCGTATATCTATTTCTAGAGTTCAGCTCCTTCAAAAATATAAACTTTGTCTAATCTTTTGTTTTATTTTAAATTTTTAACGAGCTTAATGAATTTTAAGAGAAGTTTAATTTCACATTCTGACCAGCTAGAAGCTAGAGCCTTCCTAAGGACACAATTTATTTCAATTTTTTTTCGTTTAAATTAAAAAAACTAATTAATTGCAGAAGTAAGAATATTGAAAATAATTTTCTTAATCTAATATTAAAACAAACCCCTGTTTAACTTGTACTCACAAAATAGCTAAAATAATTTTTTCATTTACCGTTATAAAGAACATTTAGTTTTTTTTTTATATTACTATTTTTAAATTTATTTTATTTATCTTACTTTCACTATGAAAAAGCTAAAGAACAACTCCAATTAGATCTCATGGAATGAGAGAGAGAGAGCTGAGATGCCTGTGAACTCACTTTTCTAATTACTGACGGAACAAGAGTTTAGAAGGAAGAATAAGATAATCTGAACATAGTTGTTTTAATGTCGTAAAGATTAAAGAAACAAAATGATTTTTACTACCAATTTGTCTTATTAACTATAATTTATAATTTATTTCCATTTTTCATTGATGAAATTAAAGAATTTAAATTTTAAATTTTCATATTTCTTCATTTTATGATGTAGCTAAATTATTGAAGATTGTTTGAAAATAAAGTTGGGAAATGAAAAAACCTTCATCGGCTTCTTTCTTTTTAGTATATTATTTCTTTTGTGCTGGTCGGAAGCCAATTTGGCAGTGTAGGTATTTGGCGGCCGGATTGTATTTACGTCGCGACGCCTCCTAGTTGACCTAGAGCTTGTCATTTCGGTCAGCCTTCAACTCTCTATAAAACGATTTCATTTACGTAACTAATATTTCCAAGTAAATTTTTAGTCATTGCAAAATATTTCCAAGTATTTCCAAGTATCAAATATCTAAAGAGGTGTACACCTACTTCCAATCGCGGATTACCCCTTTCGGCTAGCCTTAAACTATTTCTCGATTCAGTCGGACATTTAAGTTTGTTATTCAAATCCATCAATTTGTAATATGGTAAGTAAAGCAATGGCGAGTACAGATTTTAATCCCCTTTAAGCTAGAGGGCTAAATGTTATCTCGCGATGGAATGATGAAAGTGAAGAAAGAATATATACATCATATTCAACCATTAAGTTTTGGTCTCTAAATTAAAAGAGGAGAAGGAGAGGGGCAATGAACTGGAAAAAGTGCGTGTCGATATATTGGTCACAAAAAATGTTTTTTTCCAGACGAACCGGAAATGGCCTAGGCCGGCTATATAATTAAACACCCTCGTATTTACATTTACCATGAATATGAAGCAGTGAAGGAAAGAGATTTTTATATCACTTCATCTTGTGTCTTTCTTTCAAATGTATTTTTTAGCTCTTAAATCTTAACTGTTGTTATAAATGAAATTATAAAGATTTTTTTATTTTTCTCCTAATGATGTCAATTTAGTAATTAAGAAATGTAGAAAAAGATGACGTTGGAGTGTAGCTGTGGACGTTAGTCCAGACTTGACTCCACGGACTACTATATCTTTTTGTCGAGAATTCTCGTTAATATGCCAATATTTTTTGATATATTAATGAGAAATTTATTTAACATCATTATTTCGGCTAGAAATATAAGTTCAGATATTATTTTCACTCAATATTTGACATCATAAGTTTCCTGTATTTGATTCGATCGCGAATCGAATGCAGATGATTTTTGTCAAATATTAAGTGAAAATAATATCCGAATTTATATATTTCTAACTTGAAATAGTGAAGTATAATTTTCTCATTAATATATCAAAGAATAATTAACACATTAACGAGAATTGTTTTTGATCGCGCTTTTTAAACAAGATATATATCGCGAGACTACTGCTGGTTGAAGCTATTGGAGTCTGCTGAGTCTTAAGTCTGGACCAAGAGAGAATGAAAAAGATGTGATCCATTTGGCTATAATCCAGCATCATTTCGCGATTGGCCCGCATGACACTTTTTATATCAAACACTGATATGGATCACCAAATGAATTTGAAATCTGAGATGTTATATATTCAATCTCCCAGTCCAGAGCGCCCGATCTGTTAACACGTGTGTTAGGTGTTTGCCATTAATTAATCATAAGTTTCCTGTATTTGATTCGATCGCGAATCGAATGCAGATGATTTTTGTCAAATATTAAGTGAAAATAATATCCGAATTTATATATTTCTAACTTGAAATAGTGAAGTTAATTTTCTCATTAATATATCAAAGAATAATTAACACATTAACGAGAATTGTTTTTGATCGCGCTTTTTAAACAAGATATATATCGCGAGACTATGGGTTGAAGCTATTGAGTCTGCTGAGTGTGTTAATTATTCTTTGATATATTAATGAGAAAATTAACTTCACTATTTCAAGTTAGAAATATATAAATTCGGATATTATTTTCACTTAATATTTGACAAAAATCATCTGCATTCGATTCGCGATCGAATCAAATACAGGAAACTTATGATTATGGTATAATGTTGAAAAGTATTGTAATTTTGTTGCTATCACTGAAAGGACAGGCAAATGGGAATTTCCGAGCTTACCTACTCACCCATCGATAACTACAGTTCATTACCCTGAAGAAGGGAGAGAAAAAGGTCTCCGAAACGTCGGAATTTGAATAAAAATAAGTTAAATAATTTATGGACTGCCTTTCATTATATAATCTAAACCTAGATGGTTTCAGCCGAAATTTCTCTTTTGATAATCAACTCAACGATGGAGATCATCAAAGAAAATCTTGATTTAGGGCACCTATTTTTGAACTCATTTATTTGTAATATATGATATGAAATGAAAGATTGACGTCACCGGATTTGTTTTTCTTCCGTAAATTTACATTTCTTATTTCAAGGTATAGAATTATTTTATTTTTTTCCAAAATTTCTTATACGTTTTTTGATACAAAAAAATATAAATAAATGAAAATAGGGCTTTAAAGTCTACAAAAGCAATTGTTTTCCCCCTTAACAGACACCTAATCTTAAGTTTCCGAATTTAGATGGTCTAGTATCGTTTTTAATTTCAACCTAAATGTGATAATAAGTGAAAGTAACTTTTTTTATAAAATTGAAGACAAGGAACTCTAGAGAAGAATCGATTATTGCACATATTATACCGAGTTGAGTGTTTTTATCTTGAGACAGACTTATAACTCAAAAACAGTGGATTATATGAAAAGAAGTTTCAAATAAAAGTTTATTCATATCAAGGGCGAAACTAAAACTACGCTATTGTTTGTTGACTTAGAACAAGCTTTCAAGAGGGTATTTCAAGGTCAAGTTCTGTTTTTTAAAATGGAACCGTATATTTTTCTTTACCATATTGCCTAAATCTATAAAAAAATAACTGAACAACTTTTATGAGAACTATTTTTTATACATCTATTTAAAATTCTTGAGCTTAAAAAAGTTTATTTCTCGTGTCAATTCAGTAGATAGTTATATTGTATTACCATAATAAAAATGGAGCATTTTTTTTTTGTTGAAGAAAGATATTTTAATCCAGAAGACTTGCGATACACTCTGGAATGTCACAGAACATTGTCTGGAAAATTATTAATTATTATTAAATTATTTATTTAATAATTAAATATTTGATCATTATTATTTGATAATTAAGTTGAATAATTGTTAAAAATAATTATTAGGATTTTTTTTGAGATCTAATTGATTTAATATTTTTTTTTATTTGATGTCGTATAAAAAATAGTTCTAATGAAAGTTGTTCAGTTTTTTTTTGTAGATTCAGAATATGTACAGAAACATATAGGTTTCCATTTAAAAAACAGAACTTGACCTTGAAATACCCTTGAAAGCTTGTTCTAGGTCGACAAACAATAGCGTAGTTTAGTTTCCCCCCTGATATAAATAAACTTTTATTTGAAACTTTTTTTCATATAATGCACTGTTTTTGAGTTATAAGACTGTCTCAAGATAAAAAAAAGCTCACCCGGTATATATGAGGAGTCATGGAATGAAATTGTTATGTTTATTTTGACGTAATTATCTGCATCAATTTGCCAAGTAGTGTCATTACAATTAACAAAACATCAAACGAAAAATATCAGAACTCACTCATTCAACTTGTTTTTTTGTTTGCTTTGTAAAAAATACCGTTTAATTGAAGGGCCTCTCCCTCTCGCTCGCTGAATAGAAGGGGATATCACTTTACTGGGTATTTTTTTATCTTAATATGAGATAATTTTTCTTTCTTTTGATGTATCTCTTTCGTCCCTCTATTCGCAATTTTATTTATTTGATGAAATTTTTAACTTCTTTCTTTCGAGATCCATAGGGCTACATCTTTACTGGTGCACCCCTTCTTGCATTAGATTGCATTAAAAAAAAAAAAAAAAAAAAAAAAACGAGTGTACATAAGTACACACACACCCTTTTTTCAATAATTTTAATAGATCAGTTAATTCAATAGTTTGGCGTCCAGCGATCGCAGACACATCCCGGATTAAATTAATTAGATTTGATTTGAACCAGGCAATTATTAAATCGATGTTGATCAAAATGTCAATCACAACATAGAAAGAAAGAAAGTTAAAAATTCATCAAATAAATAAAATTGCGAATAGAGGGACGAAAGAGATACATCAAAAGAAAGAAAAATTATCTCATATTAAGATAAAAAAATACCCAGTAAGTAAGTATCCCCTTCTATTCAGCGAGCGAGAGGAGAGGCCCTTCAATTAAACGGTATTTTTTACAAAGCAAACAAAAAAACAAGTTGAATGAGTGAGTTCACATTCTATTATTTTCGTTTGATGTTTTGTTGAATTGTAATGACCTTACTTGGCAAATTGATGCAGATAATTACGTCAAAATAAAAACATAATAATTTCATTCCGCAGGCTTCCTCTTTCTAAAACTAGCATCTTTTTCCTCATTAAATTCTTGAGACAGTCTTCTAACTCAAAAACAGTGCATTATATGAAAAAAGTTTTAAATAAAAGTTTATTTATATCAGGGGGGGAAACTAAACTACGCTATTGTTTGTCGACCTAGAACAAGCTTTCAAGGGTATTTTTAGGTCAACTTCTGTTTTTTTAAATGGATAGCTATATGTTTCTGTACATATTCTGAATATACAAAAAAAAAAACTGAACAACTTTCATAAGAACTATTTTTTATACGACATCAAATAAACAAAAATATTAAATCAATTAGATCTCAAAAAAAATATTCTAATAATTATTTTTAACAATTATTCAACTTAATTATCAAATAATAATGATCAAATATTTAATTATTAAATAAATAATTTAATAACAATTAATAATTTATTAATTTTGACACTGTTCTGTGACATTCCAGCGTGTATGGCAAGTCTTCTGGATCAATTCCAGTTCCAATTTCGTTATTTTGGCCTGTTTCATTTCCTGTTTTTAACGGATTTACAACTCAATAAAATGAAGTTTGTGAGGGTGTATTCCTATCAGGAAAACGCTCGGAATCCATTTCAATGGCAGCCCCTTAACACTCTTCCACTTTCACAGCATAAATTAAGACCATTTCGATTCTGTCTTCAACAAAAAATACTCCATTTTTATTATGGTAATACAATATAACTATCTACTGGATTGACACGAGAAATAAACATTTTTAAACTCAAGAATTTTAACTAGTTCTATTAAGTAGAAAATAATCTCTTAAATCTGAGTATAACGACGTTTTAATATCATTATAAACATTTATTTTCATTATTATGACTTTTCAATTTAATAATTAATTATTTGATAATTAAGTTGAATGATTGTTAAAAATAATTATTATAATTTTTTTGAGATCTAATTGATTCATGTACTATATATTATTTATTTGATGTCTTATAAAAAAAATAGTTCTTATAAAAGTTGTTTAGTTTTCTTTGTAGATTAAGAATATATACAGAACCATATAGGTTTCCATTTAAAAACATAGAAATTGACCTCAAAATACCCTTGAAAGGTTGTTTTTGGTCGAAAAACAATGGCGTAGTTTAATTTCCTCCCTGATATAAATCAACTTTTATTTGAAATTTTTTTTCATATAATGCACTGTTTTTGAGTTATAAGACTGTCTCAAGATAAAAAAACTCCCCTATAATATTTCAAGAAGATTGAAAATGCGCGCTTCGTTGAATTCTTAGCAGAGAGATCAATTGTGACAATAAACAGGCGCGTATACAGCATGAGTATGAGCTTGGGCGTCCTGTCGCGTCCTATATCAACAAAAGCAGCGCCGCACAATGTCATGTTAATAAGCAATGGGGTTAGTCAGAGTCAACTGTTGTTGAAACATCAAACGCATTCTAATCTGAATGATTTATCATATGAATTATAGTTGAATTAACTTAACACCTACTTGTTTATAATTTTTTGTTTTTTCTTTTTAGCCTATTAGTCCAGGCAAAATATGTGAAAAAATGGCATAAACAGGAAATAATTCCCGGTAAAGATTTTATTGCTGGAATACCTTTATTGGTACTCCAATATTACTACCCTAAGTTTTCCCCCAAATCTGTGTTGTGGAAATTTTTCTACGCGCCTCAAAATGAGAAAATTTCGGAGTTTTTTCAGTTTTTCTTGAATAACTCTAAAACGGCTTATCAAATCAAAAAGATATTATATTAGATAAATTAAAGCTCTTTAAATTAGGCGTAAAATGATAACAATTTCATCTATTTAGGTTAAGTAGAACTGGTACTAGCGCCTGTCAAAAAACACCCCCCGGGATCACTTTTGAATATCCCTAAAACTCGTACTTTTTTCGATTTTTCCCCATTTTGACCATGAAGGAGCACGTTTTCGACAAAGACCACTCTATACATTTTTAAACTAGATTAAATTTGCTACAATTTAAATAAAGTTTCATTCTAATTGGATAATGGTAACATGAGGTTGAAGGTTTGAAAAAATGAAATTTTTTGCAAAAAAATGGCAGTTTTTCCTTCATAAAATAAAAACTCCCTTATCCTAGAAACTTGATTCCTATCTCATTGACTAGGGAATTTTGTTGACTAGTTTACTTGGAACACTTTTTTGATAAAACTCTTAGATTTATAGATATTCTACATTTTCCGTACAGGATATGATCCTAATCTTCAAAAAGCGTCATGGAAAATGCTGGATATCTATAAATCTAAGAATTTTATCAAAAAAGTAGTCCAAGTAAACGTTCAAGTAAACAAAATTTACTAGAGAATAAGATAAGAAACAAGTTTCTAGGATGAGTGGTTTTTATTTTATGAAGGAAAAACTGTGATTTTTTGAAAAAAATTGCATTTTTTTCAAAACTTCAATCTCATGTTACAATTATCCAAAAATTGTAGCAAATTTAATCTAGTTTAAAAAAGTATCATTTTTTATCCCCCCCCCCCCCCCGCACCATTTTTGGCGGTTAGTTTTTGCATTTTTAGACTTCTGGGGTCCCACTGATTATGTATACAAAATTTGGTTGAGTTTGCACAAACGGCCTAGATTTTTAATTTTAACCCCCTCCACCCCCCCCTTAATTTTGCGTTGATATGCACCAAAATCTAACCAGCTCTTAATCTTAATGGACCAAAACTACGTGTGAAATTTGGTTTCGATATTTACACTAGTTTTTGAGCTAGCTAGTCCACAAACATTTGGTAACGCACAGAGTAACTAACTAACAACCAGACAACTAGACAAACTAAGAGACATTTTGATAAAACACTTATTGGATGGATCTTTAACATCCAGTGCTCAAAAGTTAAATATTAACGTTGCTGTTAAAACTTGGTTTAAAGAATATCATTTTTTAACGCTAGTGTTATTACTTTACTTTTAAACGCCCGATTTAAGATATTATTTATTATTATTTTAACGTCTGTTTTTAGTGAATAGAAATATATCTGGTAGTGTTTAAAGTTTTTACGTGTTTAATAGGGTGGGTCAAAAAAACTGAAATTTTTTTTTCGGAAAACGCTTTAGTGCGAAAAAGTTGCCTGTTGTAATAAGAAAAAAAAACGGCATAAAAAAATTAAAATCGGTTAACATCTTCCGCTCGCGCACTCGAACTTTAAACTTATGAAAAATTGCAAAAATCACGATATTTTTGTAATTTTTTTCTATTAGTTAAAATTTTTAAAATAAACACACTAGTTTATAAAATCTGATCAATAATATACTTTTTTACGTTCGCGCAACATCTTAGAAAAATTCAAGCCGCCGAAATAGCTTATCCCATCGGCATTCTACTACTAATGCATAATAAATACGACCCTTTCTCTTGAATGCTTGTATTGCAGAAAACCATGGATAAAACTACTGCGGTTGACGGCGACGATCTAATATGCTTAAAGCACTATAGGTGGCGGTCACTTAATAAGTTATTAAAACCCCTCGTTCAGTATTACTTAATTTCGGCGATAATATGAGAGTGTTTGTATTATTTAATCTGATAAATGCTGTTTAATATTTAGAGTATTTTCCTCCAGCTTCACTCAGAGGCGTAGCAAAGGGGGGGGGGGTTAGGAATTAGATAGAAATCAAATTTCTAGGATGAGTGGATTTTCATTTTATTCGCAAAAAATTGCAGTTTTTCAAAAATTCAACCTCATTGCAACACGAGTTACCAATATCCAATTAAACTTAGGTTGAATTGTAGCAAATTTAATCTAATTTAAAAATGTATAGAATGGTCTTTGTCGAAAACGTGCTCTTACATGGTCAAAATGGGAAAAAAATCGAAAAAAGTGCGAGTTTTTGGGATTTGCGGGAAACAGAAAAAATATGCCAATTTTCCACTAGCGCTTTTAGCCCGAACGGTTGGTCGAGAGAAAAAATCTAAATAATGAAATTTGTAGGAAATTTTATGAACTTTCATTTTGAATAGGAAGGTTATTTACGAAAAGTTTATAGTTTTCGAGTAATTAGCAAAAAACCGCCAAAAAATGAGATTTTTTATATTTTTTTGCATTTTTTGACAATGTTCCGTCACGAAATTTTGTTAGCAAACCTCAGATTCGGATTTAACACACCCAATAACATAAAGGGTCTGAGAAATTACAACTACCCCAAAACTTTCCCGGTAAAAACACAATTTAAATGAACTAAATATTTTGCTTTGTGACCCCTCCCCCACCAAACAAAACAAAAATTTTCATCCAAGTGATTAGGTACTGAGAAACGTTTACATTCAATTATATATATACAAAATAAACTACAAGGAATCATATAACAGTTTCACAGTTTTAGATTTTTTTACTTTGCACCATAAAGGGTATGGTTAAGTATTGTAATCGTCCAAGAAAAAAGCTCTTTTTTTTGCTTCTTTTTTTCGAAATATCTCAAAAACGGCTGAAACTATTTTGATTAAAAAAAAAATTGAACGAAACCATGGCATTTAGGTCTCCAAAAAGCTATAATAAGTGAACATTGAAAAAATTATATTTTTCGAGATAATAATTGTTTTGTCAAACCTAAACCATTCTCCCTTAACAAAATATATTTTTATTAAATATTAAATATTTTTAAGTGTCCAGGGGTATGAAAAAGTCCTGTTGATGGCCAGCCGAGTTTATTTCCCTCTAGTGCAAATGATTATTTACTTGTTTATTTAACATATATATTATACTTGAGGATATATTTGTTTTATAATAAATTTGCGTGTACCTAATATTTTGTTGACACAAACAAATATTTTCATTTTTAATGAAAATTAGGATTTAAATAAATATACGAGCAGTTGTTTCGTGTTGCAGGCAAATCGCTATTTTTAGAAAAATAAAACCGACTTCAAAAAAAAATTAAAATGCAACAAATAAAATAATAAGAACTCAAAATTCAAATAAAATTCACTAAATAAATAAATAATGACCTTTCCTATCCAATACAAAAATACAACAAATGTTTTACAATTACAAATAGAAACTTCAACCTCTAGGCCCGTAAGTTTCCTCACCATCGAATGTCCATTATTTTTAATTTATTACATATTTTTTCTCACTCCTTATTTTTGGTAAGGAAAAAATAAAATGCACTAAAAGGTATAAAATAATTATCTACCATAATTTAGTTACTGTTTTGAAAGTATCGCTCCTTTTTGTTATGAGGGTTGTAAGGCCTCAAGGAAGCTGTTTTTTACTTTATAATAAAAGAAATGTTTCGATAGGGGCTATTGTGATTATCTAGTTAATTAATGCTATACATATATGATATCCTGTAAAAGAACAAAAATGGAGGGAAGACAAGGTTAGTTCTCTTCAAAAGTGTATGAAATAAAAAGGTAAAACAATTTAACGTTTATATAAAATTTATTAAGTAATCAACAAAGGGGAAGGTTTTATATTTGTGGAGTGGTGTAGATGGATCAAGAAGAGTGTTTAGGAAAGGTACAGGCCATTTGGAGCCTGGTTCCCGTTCCGCGATGCCTTGCGTAAAATTGAATACGCCGTGTGTGGGCTGTGGGCGCTGCTCAAGATATTGAGCGCCAAAATGCCCTTTCTGTATTTGTCCAGAAAGAAAAGGGTTGGTTTCTTGCCGCTTATTAGGGCAAAGGAGCGTATAGGTTTTGTTGGTCACCAAGCGAGCGGGCGCCAAAAAACATATACATTGCAGAACCTTTCAGGCCCATACAACTAGCGAATAACACACATAGAGTAATTCTAAGAGATGTTTACCCTGTGGTAGTTGATAGTATAAGCAAGATATCCCCTTTCCAATAAATAAACTGCAACGGATCGTTGCTAAACTTTATCCAAATTCATTTG
>JAKCPI010013795.1:0-33804 GCA_023213315.1 Euborellia annulipes
GATTTATTTAATTACTGAAACTTAAATTGCTGATATCACACAAAAAATAACCCTTCAAAAGAAATTTCATAACAATTTTCTTTTTCTAAAATCATAATTCCATTACACAAAAAAAACATCAAATATATTTTTAGGAAATCATCGACTATCTTCGTGTCAATAGTCACTCAACTTGTTATGCATCATCTATGTCGCCTCCAGTGGCTCAACAAATTATTACCACAATGGAAATGCTATTATGGGCCTAGATGGAACTAATGATGGTAAAAACATTTAGTTTTTTTTTTCTTGTAAAAGATAATATGATCTAATTTTTCTATCGACATTTTGACTATTCTTATCAAAATTCGTTTAATTTTAAAAATACATATTCCAAATAAAATGAAATTTTTTCACTCAAATCAAACAAAAAAGAGGCTTTGTGTTCTATGGATAGAGAATCAATAATATTTAATATCATCTACAGGCTAATCTAAGAAAGGAATACAATTTATAAGAAGCAAAATAAACCCGCAATTAGAATTTAATTAAAAGATTTTATTTTAAGTTATATAGCAGAACTGTTGATTCATAAAGTGAAATCAATGAGGATGTCTTCTGTTTGATGCAAATAAAGACATCTAGACACACGGCAGTGTCAGCCAAGTTTAGAAAAAAAGGGCGACGCACCGGACAGGGTGCATATTTGTATATTTACACGGACTATTTCAAGCCCTCCCCCCTTTCCCCAATAACTCAAAAAACTATTAGACCTACACACTTGCAATTTTATGTATCTAATAAGGCCTCCTTGAACACTGAATCTCAAATTTTCATGAATAAACCCATTTAGAAATTTTAAATAAGATAGAATAAAGAGTAAATTTGCCGGAAATATAAATTTTTAATTTATTTATAACGAGACTATGCGTAGAGTTTTGCCCTCTTCATCAGTCCATTACAATTGATTCATAAGTACATGCATTAATTCTTAATCAATTGATAGACTGGATGAAGAGGGCAAAGCTCTCGAAACTATAGTCTGTTATAAATAAATTGAAAATTTATAATTCCAGCAGAAGACACACTCTTTTATTGTCTCCTTCAATTTATAAAAATTCTGCTACTCTCGGCAAAAACTTTCAATTTACTTATAGTTCTTGAGTTATTAAGGTCTGAAAAGTGCCATTTTTATGACTCACTCACATATCAAAAACCTAGAGTACTTCCGCTGATCCTAGAATGCTGAAATTTGGCATACTGGTAGAGTTTGGGGTACAATTAAAGGAAAAAATCGAAAAAGAAACTTCCCTTCTTCAGGACCTAAAATGAAGGGGTTAAATATTATAGGCTTAATTAAATATATAGTGAAAATACAATGACCCTAGAATGCTGAAATTTGGCATACTGAAGAGGACATTAATAAAGGGTGAAATCAAAAAACAGAAGCTTTCCCTTCTTCAGGACATAAAATGAAGAGGTGAAATTTAACTGATATGTATTTATTTAGATAAATAAACGGATAAAACTTTTCAAAAAATTAATGATATCTGACCAAAAACATAAATGTGGAAAGGGGCCAAGTTCGTACGAAATGACATTCGGGGTTGTCCGGCGTTGCCGGTAAAAGAGTTGATATCTAGAATGGGTACCAAGTTCCATAGTATTGCCTTGAATCATAAAGCTTTAGAGTGAATGTATTAGGTTGGCAGAAGTTCTGAGGTTTTAATCATTAAATTCAAATGCATATCTCAGCTCAAACGAAAGTTTACGACCAAAATAAAGACCATTGCAAACAATACACTTTTGCCAACGAGAAACAAGTTTTGTTATTCCGGGCGATTGCAATTCTGGTGATCCTGAGGCGAAAACGTTGAATGCCCTTTCAGTATCTCCTTGAAAAGTAGTAATCGGTGGGTGGAGAAAATCTTCAACGTTTGTGTCCAGCATAATGAGGTAGTTAATTTTCGAGTATAATATTAGTAATAATATTTATGATAGATGTTCAAGTTCAAACTAGGCATTCACCTGAAACATATTTTAATTTCGCTTTGGTAAGCAATCTATTAAAAGTACAAAACTATTAGCCTAATAAAACATATCTCATATTAAAATACTGAAGATCTATTGCTAAATCATAAATTTAATATATTTCATGATTTTTAAAGTAAACCAATTAATTTAATTTGCCAGAGCAAAACTCTAGGAGCAACAAAATAATAAGATGAGATTGCAGAGATGTTGTAAATAATATACCGGGTGAGTTTTTTCTCTGGAGACAGTCTTATAACTCATAACAGTGCATTCATGGAAAAAAGTTTCAAATAAAAATTTGTTTATATCGAGGGGGAAACTAAAGCACGCTATTGTTTGTCGACGTAGAACAAGCTTTCAAGGGGATTTCAATGTCAAGTTCTGTTTTTTAAATGGAACCCTATATTTTTCTGTTCGTCTTCTGAATCTACAAAAAAAAACTGAACAACGTTCATAAGAACTATTTTTTTATACGACATTAAATAAATAAAAAATACATGAATCAATTAGATCTAAAAAAATTCTTAATAATTATTTTTAACAATTGTTTAACTTAATTATCAAAATAATAATGATTGAATAATTAATTACTAAATAAATAATTATTAAATCGAAAAGTCATAACAGTGAAAAATAGGTGTTTGTAATGATCTTAAAAACTTAGTTATATGTAGCTACACTGATTAAAGAGATTATTTTCTATTTAATAGAACTATTTAAAATTCTTTGAGTTTAAAAAATTTTATTTCTCACCAGTAGAAGTTGATATTTTTACCAAAAAAAAATGGAGCATTTTTTTGTTGAAGACAAAATTAAAATGGTTTTAATTTATATGGTGAATGTGGAAGAAGTATTATGGGGCTGCCATTGAAATGGATGCGAGCGTTTTCCTGATATGAATACACCCTCACAAGCTTCATTTTATTGTGTTGTAAAATCTATTTAAAAACAAAACAAAAAAGTAGGAAATGTAAAGGCTTCATGAAGAAACTGAAACCAGCCCAAAATAAGGAAATTAAGACTGAGACTTGCGATACACTCTCTGAACCTCAGAGCAGTGCCGAAAAATTATTAAATTATTTGATTATTATTAAATTAATTATTTAATCATTATTATTTGATAATTAAGTTAAATAATTGTTAAAAATAATTATTAAGAATTTTTTTTGAGATCTAATTGATTCATGTATTTTATTTATTTGATGTCGTATAAAAAAATAGTTCCTATGAAAGTTGTTCAGTTTTTTTTTTGTAGATTCAGAATATGAACAGAAATATATAGGTTTCCATTTAAAAAAACAGAACTTGACCTCGAAATACACTTGAAAGCTTGTTCTAGGTCGACAAACAATAGCGTACTTTAGTTTCCCCTTGATATAAATAAACTTTTATTTGAAACTTTTTTCATATAATGCACTGTTTTTGAGTTATAAGACTGTCTCAAGATAAAAAACTCACCCGGTATATATAATTTATCAGTAAAAGTGTAAGTATATTATTGATTTATTTTATTTCCCCTTATTTTTTAGAAATTGGTCTCCAGTAGGTATTTGCCATGAAATTAATCAAAAGGACTAAGATTAATTGATATTGTCGACTAGTAAGCTGTAATCATGATATAAATGATTTTTAAAGGATAATTATTTACACAACACTGACAGATGTTGGAGCCAGGGCAATTTGTGCCTATAGTGGGGGCTAAATAAAATGCCATCCGAGTAGTCGGGCTTTTCCAAAGGGAAATGGCATCTCTTTCCAGCTTTTTCCTCGTATTTCCGGGAAAAGGTAAAAAATAACTCTAGACACAAATCAAGATTTCGGAGTTTTTAGATTTTTTTAATTTATCATTAAAAATAATATGCCTAAATTTCAATCAAATAAATGTTCTTTTAAGGAAATTAAAATTTCCATTAATGGGCTAGCTAAGTATTTTTCAGTTTACTAAATTATTCCTGTACATTACTGATTTTTAGGCGTTTCGAATGCGAATGCGAATATTCAGTTTTCAAATCTGGCCCGTTTTGGAAATTTGCCAAATCTTTCACATTTATTAAACTATGGGTCGCGACTCTAAATGGGTTTTTTTCCCCGTAGCGAAACATAGAGCAGCAATGAATTCTTAGGTCAAAACAGGGTCGCTAACCAAAAGAGTTTAAGAAGGCCTGGTTTAAATTAATATATATTAAGAGGTGAATTTATTTTATTTAGGGACGAATCTAAGATTTTAGTAGAAATATTTTTACATTGCATATCAGAGGGCTTCGTCCCCTCAGGAATCGAACCCAAGCGCTAACTTGCTTGCCGGGCAGTTAGCCAAACCCTTAAGACAAATCTCTCTCCGATATGCAACATATATAAGAAATGAACCAAGAAATTTTTTCACTCAGGATAAACTGAAAAAAGTGTTCAGTGTCGGGTCCTTTATTTAAATATTTAATGTAAAGATTTAAGCATCTTTTTTGAGTTTCTTTTTTTTTTTTTTAAGAAAGATGTAATTTTTTCAAAAATCAACCCAGGTTAGGTTGATAATCATTATAATATTAAGAAATGAATCTAATTTTATTTAGGAACTAATCAAAGATTTTAGTAGACTCCACTTCTCTTTAATATTATAATTGTTATTTTGTATCTCAACCTGGGTTTATTTTTGAAAAAATTCCTTCTTTAATCAGTAAAAAAAAGAAAACTCAAAAAGGTGCTAAATCTTTACATTAATTATTTAATAATACAGGGTGCTTCAAAAAAATGTATACACACTTTGAACTTCCATAGAAAATTTATTTACCGTTCTACAAAGTTAAATTTCAGGAAAATAGAAAGCTGAAAGTCCAATGTAAATGAAACATAAATAACAAATGTTAATACTGTTCAAATTGGTGACCTGCAGCATCAATACAATTCTGAGTACGAGTCACCACTGATTCTGTACATCGTATCAAAACGTCCAATGAGATTTCTCTACACACTGCTTGAATCTCATTCCAAAGAATGTCTAGGTTACGTGGTTTACGTTTGTACACCTCATCTTTTACTGTGCCCCACAAGAAGAAATCCAGTGGTGTAAGGTCTGGAGAGCGTGCTGGAAACTCGATTGGCCCCCTGCGTCCTATCCACTGGCCCGACAAATTTTGATCCAGGTAAGCTCGTACGTCCCTGTGATAGTGCGGCGGGGCACCATCTTGTTGAAAATAAAAATCATCATTACCGTATAATGCACGAATGGCAGGAAATATGGAATCAGCAAGCATTGTTAGGTAATTAATACCAGTTACAGTGCCTTCAAATCGAAAAGGTCCAATGAGTCCCCTTGAAGACAAACCGCACCACACATTTACACCAGGCAAATTTACAGCTTTTTCAATTGTAATGTGAGGATTACAAACGTAAACCACGTAACCTAGACATTCTTTGGAATGAGATTCAAGCAGTGTGTAGAGAAATCTCATTGGACGTTTTGATACGATGTACAGAATCAGTGGTGACTCGTACTCAGAATTGTATTGATGCTGCAGGTCACCAATTTGAACAGTATTAACATTTGTTATTTATGTTTCATTTACATTGGACTTTCAGCTTTCTATTTTCCTGAAATTTAACTTTGTAGAACGGTAAATAAATTTTCTATGGAAGTTCAAAGTGTGTATACATTTTTTTGAAGCACCCTGTATATATATTTTAGTTTCTTAAAGAAGTTGATTATTTCAAACTTTAAAATAGTAAATAAATTTTCTATGGAAGTTCAAAGTGTGTATACATTTTTTTGAAGCACCCTGTATACATATTTTAGTTTCTTAAAAGAAGTTGATTATTTCAAAACCTTTAAAATTCAAAATAATATCTAAGTAAACACTGATAAAATTTTTAAGAGAGAAACATGATGTTTTTGTTTGTTTAAATTAATATATTTTTTGATTTCTAATGAGAACTTGATTATGCTCTGACATATAGGATAGAATGACAAACATTGTATAATTAGAAACTATAATAAGCCGTTCGACTTTAATACGGAACCCTAAAACAACTTAATAATGCTTGACACTTTAGAATTTAATATAAAAAAAGACCTTATTCTCATTAACTATATTTTACACTATTTAAGTAAAAAAAAACTTTTCGATCTTGCTGTTGACAAATTAATATTACTTAAATGTTAAATCAAATTTGGAAAGACAAACAATTTAGAATTTTCGAGAAGCTGCAATTGCTTAAAAATAGGAATAGATATGTATTTTAATTTATGGTGAAAAATATTTTTAGATAGGTAAATATTCTACTCATATTTAAACGTTATAGCCGATGGAAATACAGAAAAAAATCTCGTGACGTTATGTTGACGTAACGCTCGGTCGTTGTAAATATTTATTTCTTCAATAGTTTTTAAGGAATTTGGTGTTGGTACTTGGTGAAACATTTTTTTAAATTATTGGATAAAAAATACTTGGTAGGTTTCAGATTAATGTGGATATATTTATAGTTAAGAAATTATATTTGATATGAATGGATGGTGATGTTAATTATAGCGAAATCGATCTCTGTTCAATATGAATAAATGATATACGTATTTTAAGTATTCTCATATTTTTGGAGCAACTCTAGATATATTAATAGTTAAGATGCCCCTATTTGAACCAAGCACCAATAAGTAAATTATGTAAATATTGTTATTTGAGTAAAATAGTCGAACAGTTAAATTTAATATTTGGGTATTTAAATGAAATAATATTTAATTACGACTAGAATTGATATAAACTTGAATAATTTTTATTTATAATAATAAATATTCATGCTATTCTTTTGATGTAGAATCTATATTCAAATGAATTATATAATTTTTTTTTTTTAATTTTTGATTTAAATTTTATTAAACCAATTATTTTACATTAATTAATGTATACATTGTATTTTTTGCTTCGATTCCGGAGATTACTTCTCCACCATCGAGTGTCCTTATTCATCTTTAGTCCTTGTTTTTAATAAGAGGAAAAATCTAATTAGATAAAAAAAACCTCTTTTCCGATAATTATTTCAATTCCATTATTCCCCAATCAAAGTCGATTGGTTTTAATTAATCTCCCTCATCCTCCCATTCATTCTCTATTCCCTCTTCCATCCATCCTCAATTATATAAATATTTAATTTTAATTAGTTTATTTGGTTGAATTAATAAAAAAAATTAATTTTAATTTACTCTGGTAATCTTAGGTAATTTATATATATATTAATATTTCTTATAATCTTATAGTGGGTTTTTAAATTTAAAAAAAAAAAAAAAAAAATGTAAACAAAATTTTTGTTTTTTTTAATATCTTAATTATTAAGATATTACAATTTATCAAGGAAATCTAAGTTCGGCGTCTTTATGATAAAAAAAACCATTCGTTTAGATATACTAAGAGGTTTTTACTAAGATGTAAACAAGACATTCATTTGATATTAAGAGATATCTACTAGAATAAAATACATCCTCAAGTAAAGATAAGAGTAAATAAATATTTTATTTAATATGGATTTACTATGAGTTAAGGATACTGGGTCACTTATTTCACATTAAAAATTAAAAGATATAAAAATTTTTTTTTCTTTTTCATATATAAAAAACGGCATAAAGAACATTTAGCTTCCCACAGACAATTAATAAGAAACCAGCCCATAAATCCAGATTCCACTTCCGCATTTGCTAATCATCTATATGCTTTAGACCATGTACCTTCACCTTCTAACCCCTCCCCTATTCATTTCGAAAGAAAAGGATTAAGATTGGACCTTCTTGAATCCACGGAAATAAAATATGCCTTGTCGAATGATGAAAATGTTATCAACAATCAACTAGATGTAAAACCAAATATAATAGTTGATCTTTTAATATCCAAATGAAAAAATCATCCCCAACCCAGAGACATAAGTCAACGACCTTACAAACTTGCCTTTCACCCAAACAATCCTATGTAAATAAAGGTCAACCTGATATTCTTTCTTAACAATAGCTTAAGAGAAAGCGTCCTTTTAAAATAATTTTATAAATTCTGTCTCTCTGTTCAATAAACACATATATAGCCTGTTATTCAATAAGTTAAATTAGTTACTTTCTGTATTTCCTGAAGATGGGTTGATAGCCCGAAATATATATATTGAAAAAGAAAAAATTTTTTATATCTTTTAATTTTTTAATTTTAATGTGAAATAAGTGACCCAGTATCCTTAACTCATAGTAAATCCATATTAAATAAAATATTTATTTACTCTTATCTTTATTAAAGATGTTTCACCTTGCACCAACACCACAATCTCTACTGATTATTAATATATATATATATAATTGGAACAGCAAATAACGCTATGATGTCGGACCACCCCTCCCACACAAGCTTTGCTTAATGAGGGGTGTTGCAATAATTGTTAAATTTGATTTATTTTATTGTCTTTCATTAGTTTTAAATTTTTTTACATATACCTACAATGTATTTACTTATTTTTTTTCAAATAAATATTCTATTCTATTCTATTCTATTATATTATTTTTCTTTGTATTTTTACAATTCACTAAACAACAATTCGAAAAACCCATTTTTAGTCTTTATTCAAAGGTTATTAGAGGAAAATGAAGAGGCAAATTTGCCAAATTCAACCGCCTACAACGCTGCGGTCGTTTCTCTTATCCCCTCCAAAATACTGCACCCAGCCAAATACTCTTCGACTAATATGCAAATTCCATATGAAAAATTCGACTCATGTTAGGGACCAGATTTTTATAATTATAATATAAATGTTATCTCTATTAGACAGAAAATGGAACATTTTTAATTATATATCAGAAGGGTTGTTTTTACCCCCTCGGGAATCGAACCTGAGTATCAAAAACTACAAGGTAGACATTTGGTCCAGATTGCAAATTTTGGAACTCGGCTTTGATTTTCCAAGAGTTGAACAGAACCCTTCTGAAATATTTTTAAAAATTATCAATTCCATCTCGGATCTAATAGAAGACATCCTTTTATGATTATATAAAGACTATATTCTATCGGCAATTTGACCTTTTATTTTATAAATAATTACTATTTTATGATAATATTACAAATAAGTAATAGTAATTGGCTGTTATTTCTGTTTTCCTTAAGCTCGATTTAAAAAAAAAATCAATATGCCCAAAAAACGGCGAGTTTTGAAAAATGTAATCTAATTTTCGGTACCTACTTAATAATGAAATAATATCTGCCCTTCTTCACGAGATCATTTCTTCTACTGAATTTAAACTGAATTAATAATATTTTTATTACATTCTCGAGAGGGTAAATACAATTCTTCTGACATGTATTAAAAACATATATAATAGCTCGGATTCAGTAGATTATATTCTTTGAAAAGTTTTTATTTTGCCGAGAGTAGCAGAGTTGTTGATTCATAAAGAGAAACAAAGAGGTTGTCCTCTGCTTGATGCAAATAAACAAACTCATGCAATTTATGTTTTTTGGTGTGCTGAATCCGAATGTGAGGTTTGCTAATAAAATTTAGTGACGGGACATTGTCAAAAATTCAAAAAAGATGTAAAAAATCTCATTTTTGGAGGTTTTTTGCTTATAACTCGTAAACTATCAGATTTTTGTAAATGACCTTCCTTTACAAAATAAAAGTTCATAAAATCTCCTATAAATTTCATCATTTAGGTTTTTTCTCCGACCAACCGTTCGAGATCAAGCTCTAGTTGAATATTGGCGTATTTTTTCTGTTTACGCAAACCCCAAGAACCTTTTTCGAATTTTTCCAATTTTGACCATGAAGGAGCACGTTTTCGACAAAGACCACTCTATATATTTTTAAACTAGAGTAAATTCAAACAAACTTTCATCTTAATTGGATAATGGTAACCCGTGTGCCGCAATGAGGTTGAAGTTTTGAATAACTGCAATTTTTTGCAAAAAATCGCAGTTTTTCCCTTCATAAAATGAAAACGATTCATTCTAGAAACTTTATTCTCATCTCATTCTCTAGTAAATTTTGTTGACGTTGAACGTTTACTTGGACCACTTTTTTGATAAAACTCTTAGATTTATAGATATCTAGCATTTTCCATGACAGGATATGATCCGAATTCTCAAAAGTGTCATGGAAAATCCTGGATATCTATAAATCTAAGAGTTTTATAAAAATAGTAGTCCAAGGTAAAGTTTAAGTCACCAAAATTTTCTAGAGAATGAGATAGGAATCAAGTTTCTAGGATGAGTGGTTTTCATTTTATGAAAGAAAAACTTCGATTTTTGCAAAAAATTGTATCAAATTTAATATAGTTTAAAAACGTATAGAGTGGTCTTTGTCGAAAACGCGCTCTTTCATGCTAAAAATAGGAAAAAATCGAAAAAAGTCGAATTTTTGGGATTTGGGGAAACAGAAGAAATACTCCAATTTTCAACTAGCGCTTGAACCCGAAAGGTTGGTCGGAGAAAAAAAACCTAAATTATGAAATGGGTTTCATTTTGAAAAGGAAGATTATATACGAAAAGTTGATAGTTTTCGAGTTATAAGCAAAAAACACAATTTAATTGGTCGATTTGTTTTTAATAAAAAAATTCTAACTTAAATATTTTGCTTTGTGGATTGACCCCCCCCCACCCCATCAAAATTTTTTCTGTCTACGCTACTGGAACAGCCTGTATAGTATAATAGATAGTACCTGGAGGCACCGAGCGATGCTCGGTAACTTCTTCCTTCAGTTAAAACCTTTATTTTAATATTATTTTTAATTTAAAATTCTGATAAAAAAGGTCGATTTTTATTTGAGAGCCTTTTTCAAATTAAAAAAAAATACAAATATATATAGTATTCGCCCACTGTACCCCCCTCCCCACCCCGCTTGACCCCACCCCCGAAACCTCGCCCTACCCCCGGATCCCCCACCACTGCACCCCACCTCCTGCACCTGTTTTTATTCAACCAAATGATTCATTTTTATTCATCCAATTGTTAATAAATAAAACTATAAATGTGTTGTTTTTTCAGAAAATTGAGACCTGCTTATGCGAAATATATTTTTAAATAAATTCTTGATTATTTTTTATTCTATTAAATAAATAAAGTTCATTATAAAAACAATTATAAAATGTTTATTAATATTTCTAACGTTTATGGAGAACAAAATATGTTAAAATCCACAATCACAATACTTCTTCAAGGCCTTTGAGAAAAAAGGATTAACCCGACCCATTGTCTGCCTGGGCACAAAAGGAAAAGAGTAACCTTTTTTTAAAACCCTAAGAATGGAATTTGTCTACCTGAGAATAATTAATTTGATTACGAAAAAACCCATCAAAAACAATTTTGTCGAAGATGAGACCGTGACAGATCGAATTGTCACCCCAAAAACCCCCCTAACCCGTGAATTTCATCAAAATCGGTAGAGTCGTTTTCAAAATATAACCAAGATACAAATATACAAACAAATAAATATACTAATTTTTGCTCGTTTAATAAGCAGATAGATAATGAAAAGACTTTGTTAAATATTCAAAAATAAAATATACATTGAACGAAACTCTTTAAAAATCTCTAAAATACAAAGGAACAAAATTATATACTACAGAAAATAAAATTATTTTAGTTTATAATATAGATTTTATTTTTTCATAAATGGATTACAAAAGAATGAGATGAAATGAACTTAAGATTAATAAGACAATAGGGATAAATTATTTAGGAAGGTGACCCCACTCAGTCCTCTGGAGAAAATACTCCTTTTTTTAAATGTTAGTTTATTCAGCAATAAATATATATGGATATATACATAGGTATGTTTTTTTTTTATTAGATCCCCTAACATTTTGGATTTTGAGTTAATGCAATTCAGAAACGAGCCGTCAGGCTAATTGACGATTCTACCCTCACCGACTCCCACGACTCGCTGGCTCATCGAAGAAATGTCTCTGCCCTTTCCCTTTTCTATAGATACTATCACGGCAGGTGCTCTGATGAGATAAAATCAATAATTCCCCCAAAGCATGCTTTGCACGTAGCACGCGTTTTGCCGACTCCCAACACTCTTTCGCGGTCAAATTGGAAAAGTGCCGGACCACTTCATTCGCCAATACATATATCCCCATGACTTCAAGGAACTGGAACTCTCTCCCAGCCTCCATCTTTCCCAGCACCTATAATCTTCAAACCTTCAAAACCGGGGTGCATAGACACCTACGTCTACACCCTCTCACTTAATCAACTTTCCCTTCTCTTCGGTAATGCAAGGGTCTTTCGAGATCCATAGGAGCTGCATCTTTACTGGTGCACCCCTTCTTGCATTCGATTGCAACTAAAAAAATAAAAAAAATTCATTTTAACCTACATTGCCAGCCTGATATTCGGGGTTATTACATTTTTTTTATTTTTTATTTTTTTTCATATACAATATCATTTTAATATTTTATTTTACAAAGAGAGAATAAAAAAGTAAATATTTGGGCTTCTTTTTGAAAAGAAACTTGACTCAGTCGGATCGTTGCCTCGCTTTTGCATGAGCGAAATATAGTCATGCTATAATTAAAGCGACTCGATTCGACTGGAGTAACGAACGGATTCGGACACGCGAATTTTGAGGCCAAAGGCCAACCAGCAGCCCCTCCTGCGCACACCCCCACCACTAACAAGTCTGACACATTCTGATCCATTTAAAGATAGGCCCCTGATATATTCGATTTTTGGGAGTCAAGTTTTAATATCTTGATCAAGGAGGTTAAAATGATCTTTGAGCAAAAGTTCACCGATTGCACAAAAAAGGAATCACATTCGAATTTGGAGGGGCCAAAATGCCAACCAGCAGCCCCTCCCCTGCGCACACCCCCCCCACCACTAACAAGTCTGACACACTCTGATCCATTTAAAGATAGGCCTTCGATATATTCGATTTTTAGGAGTTTAGTTTTAACATCCTCATCAAGGAGGTTAAACTCATCTTTGAGCTAAAGTTCACCGATTGCACAATCTTAGGCTACACATTTCACTCGCAGGGATTTCAACTGAGTGGTTTGTCTGAGAAATGATAAGAAATTCCCTTTGTTCTCAGGATCGATATTTAAATATCTAAAATCGACCGTTTCGATATTCGGACTGTATCTCAGTATTAATTCGAAAATTGATCTCACAATTCGTTGATCAGTTATATATTGTTCAAAGCCTAGAAATTTTGTATTCTCGTCAAGGAAAATATGAAGACATCTCAAGCAGTTGCCTTGGCTAAGATCTTCATCAAACGAGAGGAACCTCTCCAGCAATTTGTATTTCTTCACAGGGAGGATAAAATTTACAATTTTCCTCTTCTCATACAATCCAGCGTTTTCTTCTAGCCCCGCCAGGAGAATTCTGAACAACTCGTCCAGATACGCATCGTGGAATCTTTCTGTTCGATAAGACATTATGAAATCTGAAACATAGAAGAAGGTCACCATACAAAAGATGAATTAATTATTGTGTTCCTATTTATTTTATAAAAAATAAATAATCTCCAATATATCTTGCCCAATTTACCATTGTAGCCAACTAAACTCAATTTGGGCAAAAATGAATAATAATAAAATTACTAGATGAAGGAAAATGTGTCATAATAATCTTTTTTCTCTCCCAATAATAATAAAATTACTAGATGAAGGAAATGTGTATCAATAATTTTTAAGAAAAAAATAAAACCGACTTCAAAAAATTAAATGCAACAAATAAAATAGAGTAAAAGGTATAAAATAATTATTATCTTATTTAGTTACAACTAAACAACGAAATATTAACATGAAATTACGTTTTGAAGTCGATGCCAAACATATAACTTTTATGAATCGCACTTAGGGGTGGGAGAAAACACTGGATTGTATGAGAAGAGGAAAATTGTAAATTTTATCCTCCTTGTGAAGAAATACAAATTGCTGGAGAGGTTCCTCTCGTTTGAAGAAAATCTTAGCCAAGAAAACTGCTTGAGATGTCTTCATATTTTTCTTGACGAGAATACAAAATTTCTAGGCTTTGAACAATATATAGGTGATCAAAGAATTGTGAAATCAATTTTCGAATTAATACTGAGATACAGTCCGAATATCGAAACGGTCGATTTTAGACATGATTAAGTCTTCGCTAAGATTTTCTCTCATCGAGAGGAACCTCTCCAGCAATTTGTATTTCTTCACAGGGAGGATAGAATTTACAATTGTCCTCATCACATCCAATTCAGCCCCTCCAGGAGAATTCTGAACAACTCATCCAGGTACACATCGTGGAATCTCTCTGTCGATAAGACATTGAAATCTGAAACATAGAAGAAGGTCCCCATACAAAAGACGAATTAATTATTATGTTCCTATTTATATTATAAAAAAAAAATATAATCTAATTCGGGCAAAAATGAATAATAATAAAATTATTATATGAAGGGAAAATGTGTCAATCAAAAGTAATCATGGTGGAATATCAGAAAAATAAAATAAAAACTTTAAAAATAATAATAAGCTGAAATTTGGTAAACTAATATTTATTTGCAGAGGCCCCCCGTGTGCAGGATGTCACCCGCACACTAATAGTTACATACTCATAATGTGTGTCATTAAACATTGTATATAATGTAAATTAAGGAATAAATACAAATATAAGATTTAGAAATATTTTTTAAATTGAAATTAACTATTTTGTATAATTTTTAAATTTGTGTAAATTTCTCTTTTTCACTAAAATTTAAAATATGTTTTTTGAAATGTGTTTCTTACCCGCCCTGATGTATTTGTAAAATAATAGAAAAGGGGGGGGATAATTTGTACTAAATAAAACTAAATATCAACTTTATAATTCAATTCATTTTTCTAAGAAATAAATTACAAAAACATTAAAATTATTAAAAAACCAGAATCAAATTTGAAGAAAATTAATTATTTATTACTTCTTTACCTATAGGGTGTTCCGTAAAACAAAGGTAAACCGTGAATAGGCCAGATTATGACCGTCCAGAATTTCAAAATTTTTTAATAAAATTCTCATAGTTTTCGAGTTATAGGAATTTTTTTTGAAAATAATAAAAATCACTTGCCTGCCCTAAATAATGAAATGTTGTGGCTACAAATTTACATATTTTATGCTTCTAATTAATGTCTATAATAGCAATAGATTAGTACAATTAAGATGCGACTTAATTAATTAATTAATATAAACTACGGATCAAAAAATCGATCAACCAATAAATCGTTGTTAAATTCCAAATTATTTTGAAATTTTGACAAATTACCATATAATTTGTTCTAGTAACTCTTAAACTAACATATTCAATAAATTTTGTTGCTAGTAATAAGTAAAATTAAATTAAAAGATAGAATTACAAATTATCATACTCTCTCTCAATATCGATTTACATTTTAAATAAAGTTTTAATAAAAAAGATCAAATTCCATTTGAAATATCAATAAAATGAATAATTTTGAATTAAGCATCATTGATAGAAAAAAGAAATATACAAAATGGCTGAATCTGAATTTCAAGCATTTCAAATTGTGTGCCTAATTAATCAAGGGAAAATCAACGACAAGTGCCTAGTACAATTTCAATAATATATGGTTACTTGTGAACAAATTAAAAAAGATTTACTATTTAATAATGTTATTATTGGTGGGTCGATTTTTTTGCACAGGAGTGTATTAAATAAAAAACTCTATAATATGAGTGAGTATTTTTTTGTGGACGAAATTTTTCAATGATAAATACATAAAATAGAATCGTTCTTGGTGCATAAAATAATGTGAAAAACACTCATTTTCTGCTAAAGCCATCTACTTAGGTCTTTTGGTGAGTGAACAATGTTTCCGCAGTCACTTGATAACGATCCTAGCATTATTAAGGATTGAATACTCGGTGTTTCGAACATTTCATTAATCTAAGTGGCTTTTATGGCTGAAATTATTCTGCTTTTGTATAAACACAACCACCGAAGCTTTCTAACTCAAGGGTATTTTTGATGTTTTAAAAAATTAGCTACCGGCATTTTTATTAATTTGATTTTGTTATTGCTTTATACACAATTCTGTATGTCGACATTGCTTTTTTTTAATTTCAAGACTAAAATTAATTTTACTAAAAGGTTATTTATTAATTATTATATGTAGAAATTGTATTTTATTTTGGAGCGGTTACTTATTTCAATAATTGTTTGTTTTCTTTTTTAAAGCAAACTAGAATCAAAAAAATATTAAATAAAAATTATTGTTTTGTTTTATTTTGGGTCATTCGCTGGTTCAAAAATACTTATCTAAAAAATAATTAAATAATACAAGTAGCTTATTGTAGGATTTTACTTTTACCATACAGGATATGATCAAGTATTGTAATCGTGCATGAAAAGAGTGTTTTTTGCTTCTTTTTCGAAATATCTAAAAAACGGCTAAAACTATTTTGATTAAAAAATTTGAGCGAAACCATGGCATTTCGGTCTACAAAAAAGCCATAATAAGTGAACATCGAAAAAATTATATTTTTTAGAGATAACAACTTTTTTGTCAAAAATACTGTTAGTTACGTGCGTACCAAATTTTTTACTTGCTTTAAAAAATAATTTCTTAAGTTGACCAATGGAAAAACCAGTAGGACACACTACTACTTCTATTATTATGATTAGTTAGAACAGTTTTTCTCAACATTTGATAAAGTTATTGAGGTTATCTTGTGATAATTAAACTGGCTAAGTGCGAGCCAGTCTTGCATGCTGAGGGATCCATGAAATGCCTCAGAAATTCTTCGGAATTCTCATAACCATATCCAAACAGTACTCCGAAGTTGTCACTTGATTTCGTTTTTGCTTGTCTGAAACTTAAAAAAAAATTCATTTCCAACCATGATTTTTTTCTGACTGTGTGTCTGATTCCGGAAACCCACGACAACTCAAGAACAGAAACTCGTAGATCTTTCTGGTACCAAAATATTTGTATGTCCAATGCGGAAAATTGATTTTGGCCTCGCTATCTTTTAGAATTTATAAAAATTCACGTTGTTGTGTTAATAATATCTTTAATTGAAAAGATTCTGTTTTGCCGAAAGTAGCACAGTTGATTCATAAAAAAGAAATCAATGAGGTTGTCCTCTGCTTGACGCAAAACAACATAATTCAAATAATGAATAAATCAAATATAAATATGTAATAAATAATAAATATCAAACAAATATATATACAGTCGACTCTCGATAATTCGAAATCCAAGGGACTACAAGAAAAATTCGAATTATCGAGACTTCGAATTATCAAGAAGTTTGAATTATCGAGAGGAGAGAAAAAAATTCGAATTATTAAGAGTTTTTATTATATTTTTGAAAATATGTATGAGCTTACATAAATTTTATATATAGCCTCAAGTAAAAAAGTAAAAATAATGAAAACGACAAAAAAGAACAAAAAATTACATATGTATTAAACATTAAGATACCTAATTAAAAAAATGAGGAATATTGCTAGGAAAAATTCGAATTATAAAGAGGGGAAGTGGCCTAGTTCGAATTATAGAACGTTCTCCCCCCTCTGTTACGAAAAGGATTTCGAGTTATCGAGGGTATCAAAATACACAGCATTTTTTCGATTTACCGAAGTTAACAGCTGAAGAGTTCGAATTATCGAAAAATTCGAATTATCGAGAGTCGACTGTATTTGATAAATGTATAATGTATATGTTTATTTGCATCAAGCAGGGGACAACCTTATTGATTATCTTTATAAAAATATCTTAAAAAAACAGCAGAATATATAATTTTTTCTCAAGATGATTAAAATAAAAAAAAAAAACATTTCTTTAGTTTATTATATTTTAATAGGCGTACCAAATTTTGAAAAAGTTTAAATTTTTCCCTTCATTTATTTATTCGTATATTACATAAATAAAATATAATTACACTATTATAATACATAATATAAATTCAACTTGGGGGGCTAATGATGATGGATTCTGTTTAGAAAGTTCATTCTTCAATATTATATAAACTTTGATTTAACCTCGATGATCATAATATAAAAATATCGTCTAACGCTTGGCAAGCAAATGATTTATTCATTAACACCCACTCTATTGTTTTTGTTTTCCAATCTACTTCTAATTCTCAAATTTAAATTTAAATTATATAAATGGATTCGCATGTATTTTTCACTTTTGTTTTATCGAAAAACATTTAATTTAATTGTAAAGTTTCATTTCTTTGTTTGAAACTTTTCAAGCTCTTTAATGCACTGTTTTTACTTTTGTTTTATTATAAATTCCTTGATGACAAATTAAAGACATTCTAAAATTAACTATATGCGTTTTTCTACCTAAAGAACTTTAATACAACAAATGAAACATTAAATTTAAGAGTTTGAAAATATCAAATATATTAGACGAGATGTCGCACATAAATTTATTTTATTTTTATTAACCCGAAGTGCGCTTCAATATATAATGTAAAGAAGGAAACGAATGATGATTCCGTACCATATACATTATCTTAAAATACTCGAGATATCAAAATTTTTATTATAGTTATAGTTATCTATTATTTGTTGTTTATAAAGATCTCTTTAAGTATTTTTTTTTTTTTAATATAATTAAGTTTAAAATAACAGTTTGATAAAGCCCAAACGTTGCGATTTTTATATACTCTATGATCGTCGTTGATAAGTGGTTAATTTAAAAATATTAAAAAAAAATTCTACAAATACACTTATTTTCTCTTTATAAACAACAAATAATAGATAACCATAACTATAATAAAAATCTTGATATCTCGGGCATTTTAAGATTCTATGTATATGGTACGGAATCATCATTCGTTTCCTTCTTTACATTATATATATTGAAGCGCACTTCGGGTTAATAAAAATAAAATAAATTTATGTGCGATATCTCGCTCTAATATATTTGATATTTTCAAACTCTTAAATTTAATGTTTCACATTTGTTGTATTAAAAGTTCTGTTGGTGAAAAACGCATATAGTTAATTTTAGAATGTCTTTAATTTGTCATCAAGGAATTTATAATAAAACAAAAGTAAAAACAGTGCATTAAAGAGCTTGAAAAAGTTTCAAACAAAGAAATGAAACTTTACAATTAAATTAAAATGTTTTTTCGATAAAACAAAAGAGGAAAATACATGCGAATCCATTTATATAATTTAAATTTAAATTTGAGAATTAGAAGTAGATTGGAAAACAAAACAATAGAGTGGGTGTTAATGAATAAATCATTTGCTTGCCAAGCGTTAGGACGATATTTTTTATATTATGATCATCGGGGTTAAATCAAAGTTTATATAATATTGAAGAATGAACTTTCTAAAAACAGAATCCATCATCATTAGCCCCCCAAGTTGAATTTATATTATGTATTATAATAGTGTAATTATATTTTATTTATGTAATATACGAATAAATAAATGAAGGGAAAAATTTAAACTTTTTTCAAAATTTGGTATTGCCTATTAAAATATAATAAATCTAAAGAAATGTTTTTTTTTTTTATTTTAATCATCTTGAGAAAGAATTATATATTCTGCTGTTTTTTAAGATATTTTTATAAAGAGTAACAAAGAGGTTGTCCTCTGCTTGATCCAAATATATACACATTTATCAAATACAGTCGACTCTCGATAATTCGAATTTTTCGATAATTCGAACTCTTCAGCTGTTAACTTCGGTAAATCGAAAAAATGCTGTGTATTTTGATACGCTCGATAACTCGAAATCCTTTTCGTAACAAGAGGGGGAGAGAACGTTCTATAATTCGAACTAGGCCACTTCCCCTCTTTATAATTCGAATTTTTCCTAGCAATATTTACACCTCATTTTTTTAATTAGGTATACTTGCAATGTTAATACATATGTAATTTTTTTGTTCTTTTTTGTCGTTTTCATTATTTTTACTTTTTTACTTGAGGCTATATATAAAATTTATGTAAGCTCATACATATTTTCAAAAAATATAATAAAAACTCTTAATAATTCGAATTTTTTTCTTTCCTCTTGATAATTCAAACTTCTTGATAATTCGAAGTCTCGATAATTCGAATTTTTCTTGTAGTCCCTTGGATTTCGAATTATCGAGAGTCGACTGTATATATATTTGTTTGATATTTATTATTTATTACATATTTATATTTGATTTATTCATTATTTGAATTATATTTGTTTGCGTCAAGCAGAGGACAACCTCATTGATTTCTTTTTATGAATCAACTGTGCTACTTTCGGCAAAACAGAATCTTTTCACTTAAAGATATTATTAACACAACAAGGTGAATTTTTATAAATTCTAAAGATAGCGAGGCCAAAATCAATTTTCCGCATTGGACATACAAATATTTTGGTACCAGAAAGACCTATCTACGAGCTTCTGTTCTTGAGTTATCGTGGGTTTCGGAATCCAGACACACAGTCAGAAAAATCATGATTGGAAATGAATTTTTTAAGTTTCAGACAAGCAAAAACGAAATCAAGTGACAACTTCGGAGTACTGTTTGGATATGGTTAAGAGAATTCCGAAAGAATTTCTGAGGCGTTTCATGGATCCCTTAGCATGCAAGACTGGCTCGTACTTAGCCAGTTTAATTATCACAAGATAACCTCAATAACTTTATCAAATGTTGAGAAAAACTGTTCTAACTAATCATAATAATAGAAGTAGTAGTGTGTCCTGTAGTTTTTCCATTGGTCAACTTAAGAAATTATTTTTAAAGCAAGTAAAAAAATTTGGTACGGTGTAACTAACAGTATTTTTGACAAAAAAGTTGTTATCTCTAAAAATATAATTTTTTCGATGTTCCCTTATTAGGGGCTTTTTTGTAGATCGAAATGGCATGGTTTCGCTCAAATTTTTTAATCAAAATAGTTTCAGCCGTTTTTTAGATATTTCGAAAAAAAGAAGCAAAAAAACACTCTTTTCATGCACGATTACAATACATGATCATATCCTGTATGGTAAAGTAAAAATCCTACAATAAGCTACTTGTATTATTTAATTATTTTTTAGATAAGTATTTTTGAACCAGCGAATGAGCCAAAATAAAACAAAACAATAATTTTTATTTAATATTTTTTTGATTGTAGTTTGCTTTAAAAAAAGAAAACAAGCAATTATTGAAACAAGTAGGCACTCCAAAATAAAATACAATTTCTACATATAATAATTAATAATAAATAACCTTTTAGTAAAATTAATTTTAGTCTTGAAATTAAAAAAGCAATTAATTAATGTCGACATACAGAATTGTGTATAAAGCAATAACAAAATCAAATTAATAAAAATGCCGGTAGCTAATTTTTAAAACATCAAAGATACCCTTGAGTTAGAAAGCTTCGGTGGTTGTGTTTATACAAAAGCAGAATAATTTCAGCCGCCAAAGCCACTTAGGTTAATGAAATGTTCGAAACACCGAGTATTCAATCCTTAATAATGCTAGGATCGTTATCAAGTGACTGCGGAAACATTGTTCACTCACCAAAAAGACCTAAATTAGATGGCTTTAGCAGAAAATGAGTGTTTTCACATTATTTTATGCAATTCAGAACGATTCTATTTTATGTATTTATCATTGAAAAAATTTCGTCCACAAAAAAAATACTCACTCATATTATAGAGTTTTTTATTTAATACACTCCTGTGCAAAAAAAATCGAACCACCAATATTAACATTATTAAATAGTAAATTATGTTTTAATTTTTTCACAAGTAACCATATATTATTGAAATTGTACTAGGCACTTGTCGTTGATTTATCCCTTGATTAATTAGGCACACAATTTGAACTTCAGATTCAGCCGTTTTGTATATTTCTTATCTTCTATCAATGATGCTTAATTCAAAATTATTCATTTTATTGATATTTCAAATGGAATTTGATCTTTTATTAAAACTTTATTTAAAATGTAAAGCGACATTGAGAGAGAGTATGATAATTTGTAATTGTATCTTTTAATTTAATTTTACTTATTACTAGCAACAAAATTTATTGAGTATGTTAGTTTAAGAGTTATTAGAACAAATTATATGGTAATTTGTAAAAATTTGTTATTTAATAAGGATTTATTGGTTGATCGATTTTTTTGCTCCGTAGTGTATATTAATTAATCAATTATGTCGCATCTTAATTGTACTAATCTATTGCTATTATAGACATTAATTAGAATCATAAAATATATAAATTTGTAGCCAAAACATTTCATTATTTAGGGCAGGCTAGTGATTTTTACTAATTTTCAAAAAACTCCTATAACCTAAGAATTATGAGACTTTTATTGAAACATTTTGAGATTTTGGACGGTCATAATCTGGCCTATTCACGGTTTACCGTTGTTTTACGGAACACCCTGTATGTAGTGAAGTAATGAATAATTAATTTTCTTCAAATTTGATTCTGGATTTTTAATAATTTTAATGTTTTTGTAATTTATTTGTAGACAAATGAATTTAATTATAAAATTGAAATTTAGTACAAATTATTATTTTACAAATACACAGGGCGGGTAAGATGCACCTTTGTGAAAAAGAAATTTACACAAATTTGAAAATTATACAAAATAGTTAATTTCAATTTAAAAAATATTTCTAAATCTTATCTTTGTATTTATTCCTTAATTTTCATTATATAGAATGTTTCATGACACACCTTATGAGTATATAAATATTAGTGTGCGGGGGACACCCTGTACACAGGGGGCCTTGCAAATAAATATTAGTTTACCAAATTTAAGCTTATTAGATTTTTGAAAGTTTTTATTTTTATTTTTCTGATATTCCACCATGATTGCTTTTGATTTACACATTTTCCTCCATATAATAATTTTATTATTTTTCATTTTTGCCCGAATTAGATTATATTTATTTTTTATAACATAAATAGGAACACAATAATTAATTCGTCTTTTGTATGGGGACCTTCTTCTATGTTTCAGATTTACTAACAGAAAGATTCCACGATGTGTACATGGATTAGCTGTTCAGAATTCTCCTGGAGGGGGCTGGATTGGACGAGAAGAGGAAAATACAAATTGCTGGAGAGGTTCCTCTCGCTTGAAGAAAATCTTAGCGAAGACTTAAATGTTTAAAATCGACCGTTTCGATATTCGGACTGTATCTCAGTATTAATTCGAAAATTGATTTCACAATTCCTTGATCACCTATATATTGTTCAAAGCCTAGAAATTTTGTATTCTCGTCAAGGAAAATATGAAGACATCTCAAGCAGTTTTCTTGTCTAAGATTTTCTTCAACCGAGAGGAACCTCTCCAGCAATTTGTATTTCTTCACAGGGAGGATAGAATTAACAATTTTCCTCTTCTCATACAATCCAGCGTTTTCTAAAAGATATATGTTTGGCACCAACTTCCAAAAAGTAATTTCATGTTAATATTTCGTCGTTTAGTTGTAACTAAATAAGATAATAATTATTTTATACCTTTTATTCTATTTTATTTGTTGCATTTAATTTTTTGAAGTCGGTTTTATTTTTTTTCTTAAAAATTATTGATCCTAACACATTTTCCTTCATATAGTAATTTTATTATTATTGATTTTTCCCTGAATTGAGTTTAGTTGGGTACAATGGCAAATTGGGCAAGACATATTGGAGATTATTTCTTTCAAAAAATCCTAAGAAAACGCATTTGCCGGAACAACTACCTTAAGAGTAACACATTATGGGTAAATAAAAATATTTGTGTGCGGGGCACATCCTGCACACGTGCATGCGGGGGCCCTGCAAATACATATTAGTTTACCAAATTTCAGCTTATTACTATTTTTAAAGTTTTTATTTTATTTTTCTGATATTCCATCATGATTAGTTTTGATTGACACATTTTCCTTCATATAGTAATTTTATTATTATTGATTTTTCCCTGAATTGAGTTTAGTTGGGTACAATGGCAAATTGGGCAAGATATATTGGAGATTATTTCTTTTTTATAACATAAATAGCAACACAATAATTAATTCGTCTTTTGTATGGGGACCTTCTTCTATGTTTCAGATTTCATAATGTCTTATCGAACAGAAAGATTCCACGATGCGTACCTGGATAAGCTGTTCCAAATTCTCCTGGAGGGGCTGGAAGAAAACGCTGGATTGTATGAGAAGAGGAAAATTGTAAATTCTATCCTCCCTGTGAAGAAATACAAATTGCTGGAGAGGTTCCTCTCGGTTGAAGGAAAATCTTAGCCAAGAAAACTGCTTGAGATGTCTTTATATTTTCCTTGACGAGAATACAAAATTTCTAGGCTTTGAACAATATATAGGTGATCAAGGAATTGTGAAATCAATTTTCGAATTAATACTGAGATACAGTCCGAATATCGAAACGGTCGATTTTAGACATTTAAGTATCCAACATAAGAACAAAGGGAATTTCTTATCATTTCTCAGACAATCCACTCAGTTGAAATCCCTGCGAGTGGGAATGTGATTCCCTTTTTTTGTGCAATCGGTGAACTTTTGCTCAAAGATCATTTTAACCTCCTTGATCAAGATATTAAAACTGGACTCCCAAAAATCGAATATATCAGGGGCCTATCTTTAAATGGATCAGAATGTGTCAGACTTGTTAGTGGTGGGGGGTGTGCGCAGGGGAGGGGCTGCTGGTTGGCATTTGGCCCCTCCAGATTCGCGTGTCCGAATCCGTTCGTTACTCCAGTCGAATCGAGTCGCTTTAATTATAGCATGACTGAATATATTTTCGCTCATGCAAAAGCGAGGCAACGATCCGACTGAGTCAAGTTTTTTCTTTGCCAAAGAAGCCCAAATATTTACTTTTTATTCTCTCTTTGTAAAATAAAATATTAAAATGATATTGTATATGAAAAAAAAAATAAAAAAAAAAAAAAAATGTAATAACCCCGAATATCAGGCTGGCAATGTAGGTTAAAATGAATTTTTTTTTTTTTTTTATTGCAATCGAATGCAAGAAGGGGTGCACCAGTAAAGATGTAGCCCCTATGGATCTCGAAAGACCCTTGCATTACCGAAGAGAAGGGAAAGTTGATTAAGTGAGAGGGTGTAGACGTAGGTGTCTATGCACCCTGGTTTTGAAGGTTTGAAGATCATAGGTGCTGGGAAAGATAGAGGCTGGGAGAGAGTTCCAGTTCCTTGAAGTCATGGGGATATATGTATTCGCGAATGAAGTGGTCCGGCACTTTTCCAATTTGACCGCGAAAGAGTGTTGGGAGTCGGCAAAACGTGTGCTACGTGCAAAGCATGCTTTGGGGGGAATTATTGATTTTATCTCATCAGAGCACCTGCCGTGATAGTATCTATAGAAAAGGGAAAGGGCAGAGACATCTCTTCGATGAGCCAGCGAGTCGAGGGAGTCGGTGAGGGTAGAATCGTCAATTAGCCTGACGGCTCGTTTCTGAATTGCATTAACTCAAAATCCCAAAATGTTAGGGGATCTAATCAAAAAAAAACATACCTATGTATATATCCATATATATTTATTGCTGAATAAACTAACATTTAAAAAAAGGAGTATTTTCTCCAGAGGACTGAGTGGGGTCACCTTCCTAAATAATTTATCCCTATTGTCTTATTAATCTTAAGTTCATTTCATCTCATTCTTTGTAATCCATTTATGAAAAATAAAATCTATATTATAAACTAAAATAATTTTATTTTCTGTAGTATGTAATTTTGTTCCTTTGTATTTTAGAGATTTTTAAAGAGTTTCGTTCAATGTATATTTTATTTTTGAATATTTAACAAAGTCTTTTTCATTATCTATCTACTCTTATTAAACGAGCAAAAATTGTATATTTATTTGTATATATATTTGTATCTTGGTTATATTTTGAAAACGACTCTACCGATTTTGATGAAATTCACGGGTTAGGGGGTTTTTGGGGTGACAATTCGATCTGTCACGGTCTCATCTTCGACAAAATTGTTTTTGATGGGTTTTTTCGTAATCAAATTAATTATTCTCAGGTAGACAAATCCCATTCTTAGGGTTTTAAAAAAGGTTTCTCTTTTCCTTTTGTACCCAGGCAGACAATGGGTTGGGTTAATCCTTTTTCTCAAAGGCCTTGAAGAAGTATTGTGATTGTGGATTTTAACATATTTTGTTCTCCATAAACGTTAGAAATATTAATAAACATTTTATAATTGTTTTTATAAAGAACTTTATTTATTTAATAGAATAAAAATAACCAAGAATTTATTTAAAAATATATTTCGCATAAGCTGGTCTCAATTTTCTGAAAAAACAACAAATTTATAGGTTTTATTTATTAACAATTGGATGAATAAAAATGAATCATATGGTTGAATCAAAACAGGTGCAGGAGGTGGGGTGGAGTGGGGGGGATCCGGGGGTTGGGCGAGCTTTCGGGGGTGGGGCCGGCGGGGTGGGGGTGGGAGGGGGGTACAGTGGGCGAATACTATATTTATTTGTATTTTTTTTAATTTGAAAACGTCTCTCAAATAAAAATCGACCCTTTTATCAGAATTTTAAATTAAAAATAATATTAAAATAAAGCTTTTAACTGAAGGAAGAAGTTACCGAGCATCGCTTGGTGCCTCCAGGTATTAAATATACTATACAGGCTGTTCCAGTAGCGTAGACAGAAAAAATTTTGATGGGGGTGGGGGGGGGTCAATCCACAAAGCAAAATATTTAAGTTAGAATTTTTTTATTAAAACAAATCGACCAATTAAATTGTGTTTTGCTTATGCCTCGAAAACTGTCAACTTTTCGTAAATAATCTTCCCTATTCAAAATGAAACCCATTTTATAATTTAGGTTTTTTCCGACCAACCTTTAGGGTTCAAGCGCTATTTGAAATTTTGGAGTATTTTTTCTGTTTCCTCAAATCCTTGAAACTTCGAACTTTTCGATTTTTTCCTATTTTTAGCATAAATGAGCACGTTTTCGACAAAGACCACTCTATACATTTTTAAACTATATTAAATTTGATACCAGTTTTTGCAAAAATCGAAGATTTTTCTTTCATAAAATGAAATCCACTCATCCTAGCAGAAACTTGATTCCTATCTCATTCTCTAGGAAATTTTCCGGTGACTTAAACTTTTACTTGGCTACTATTCTTATAAAACCTTTAGACTCATAGATATCCAGGATTTTCCATGACACTTTTGAGAATTCGGATCATATCCTGTCATGGAAAATGCTAGCTATCTATAAATCTAAGAAGTTTTATCAAAAAAGTGGTCCAAGTTAACGTTCAACGCAACAAAATTTACTCGAGAATGAGATAAGAATCAAGTTTCTAGAATGAATGGTTTTCATTTTAAGTATGGAAAAAGTTCGATTTTTTTCAAAAAAAATTGGAGTTCTTCAAAACTTCAACCTCTATTTGTGGCACACACGGGTTGCCTTTATGCAATTGGCATGAGACTTGTTTGAATTTACTTAGTTTAAAAATATATAGAGTGGTCTTTGTCAAAAACGTGCTCCTTCATGGTCAAAATGGGAAAAAATCGAAAAAAGTGAAAGTTCTTGGGGTTTGCGGAAACAGAAAAAATACGCCAATATTCAACTAGAGCTTGATCCCGAACGGTTGGTAGGGAAAAACCTAAATTATGAGAAGATTATAGGAGATTTTATGAACTTGTATTTTGTAAAGGAAAGTCATTTTACAAAAAAATGTGATAGTTTATGATTATAAGCAAAAAAATGAGATTTTTTTCATCTTTTGAATTTTGACAATGTTCCGTCACTAAATTTTCTTAGCAAACCTCAGATTCGGATTCAGCACCCAAAAAACATAAATTGCATGAATTTGTTTATTTGCATCAAGCAGAGGACAACCACTTTGTTTCTCTTTATGAATCAACAACTCTGCTACTCTCGGCAAAATAAAAACATTTCAAAGAATATAATCTACTGAATCCGAGCTATTATATATGTTTTTAATACATGTCAGAAGAATTGTATTTTCCCTCTCGAGAATGTAATAAAAATATTATTAATTCAGTTTAAATTCAGCAAAAGAAATGATCTCGTGAAGATGGACAGAAATTATTTAATTATTTAGTAGGTACCGAAAATTAGAATACATATTTCAAAACTCGCCTTTTTTGGGCATATTTTTTTTAAATCGGAGCTCAGGAAAACAGAAATTACATCCAATTACGTGATTACTTATTTGTAATATTATCATAAAATAGTAATTATTTATAAAATAAGAGGTCAAATTGCCGATAGAATATAGTCTTTTATATAATCATAAAAGGATGTCGTCTATTAGATCCGAGTTGTAAACTATACTTTGTAAAAGTATTCAGAAGGGTTCTGTTCAACTCATGGCAAATCAAAGCCGAGTGTCAAAATTTCCAATCGGTCAAAATGACTACCTTGTAGTTTTTTTGATAATCAGATTCAATTCCGAGGAGGGTAAAAACAACCCCTTCTGATGTATAATTAAAAATGCCTTCCATTTTCTGGTCTAATAGAGATAATATTTATTTTATAACTATAAAAATCTGGTCCCTAACATGAGTCGAGATTTTTTCATATCGAATTTGCATATTAGTCGAAGAGTATTGGCTGGGTGTAGTATTTTGGAGGGGATAAGAGAAACGACCGCAGCGTTGTAGGCGGTTGAATTTGGCAAAATTTCCTCTAATAACCATTGAATAAAGACTAAAAAAATGGGTTTTTCGAATCGTTGTGTAGTGAATTGTAAAAATACAAAGAAAAATAATAGAATAGAATAGAATAGAATAGAATATTTATTTGCAAAAAAATAAGTAAATACATTGTAGGAGTAAAAAAATTTAAACTAATTAAAGACAATAAAATAAATTAAATTTAACAATTATTGAAGGAGACAATAAAAGAGTGTGTCTTCTGCTGGAATTATAAATTTTATTTATTTATAACGAGACTATAGTTTCGAGGGCTTTGCCCTCTTCATCAGTCTATTACAATGTATTCACAGGAATTAATTTATGAATGAAAGTTTTACATTTTTCATGTGTAAAATGTAAACCTTTCATTCATAAATTAATTCCTGTGAATACATTGTAATAGACTGATGAAGAGGGCAAAGCCCTCGAAACTATAGTCTCGTTATAAATAAATAAAATTTATAATTCCAGCAGAAGACACACTCTTTTTATTGTCTCCTTCAATAATTGTTAAATTTAATTTATTTTATTGTCTTTATTAGTTTAAATTTTTTTACATATACCTACAATGTATTTTACTATTCTATTATTAATTTTCTTTGTATTTTACAATTCACTACACAACATTCGAAAAACCCATTTTTTGTCTGTTTAATAGTTTTATTAGAAATTTAAGCGCCTGCCCGCTGCGATCGTTTAATGTATCCCCCTCCAAAAATACTACGCAGCCAATACTCTTCGACTATGCAAATTCGTATGAAAAAATTCGACTTTCATGTTAGGGACGGATTTTTTGTAGTTATAAAATAAATATTATATATTAGACAGAAAATGGTACATTTTAATTATACATCAGGGTTTTACCCTCACTCGGGAATTGAATTCTGAGTATCAAAAACTACAAGATAACATTTTGACCAGATTGAAATTTTACACTCGGCATGAAATTGAACAGGACCCACTTCTGACATATTTTTAAAAATTATAGTTTTGCTCGGATCGACATCCTTTATGATTATATGAACATATTCTATCGGCAATTTATTCTTATTTTATAAATAATTATATTTTATGTGATATTACAAATAAGTAATTGAATGTGGTGTTTTCTGAGCTCGATTTGAAATGCCCAAAAAAAAGGGTTTGCAAAATATGTATTCTAATTTTCGGTACCTACTAAACGAATTATAAAATAATATCTGTCCTTCTTCACGAGATTCATTTCTTTTTGCTTAATTTAAACTGAATTAACTGGTATTTTTTATTACATTCTCGAAGAGGGAAATACAATTCTGACTGTGTATTTAAAACATATATAATAAGCTCGGATTCAATAGATTTATATTTTTTGAAAATGTTTTATTTTGCCGAAAGATAGCAGAGTTGTTGATTCATAAGAAGAAACAAAAGTGGTGTCCTCTGCTGATACAATAAACAAACTCATGCAATTTATGTTTTTTTGTGCTAGTGAAATCTGAAGGTTTATAAAATTTAGTGTGGAACATTGTCAAGAATTCAAAAGATATAAAAATCTCATTTTTTGCTTATAATCATAAACTATCACATTTTGTAAATGACTTTCCTTTACAAAAATACAAGTTCATAAATCTCCTATAAACTTCATAATTTAGGTTTTCTCCTACCAACCGTTCGGGATCAAGCTCCTGGACGATATTGGCGTATTTTTCGTGGTCACAAACTAAGAACTCACTTTTCGATTTTTTCCCATTTTGGCTGCATGAAGGAGCACGTTTTTGACAAAGACCCTTCTGTATTTAAAGTTTCGTCTTAATTGCGAAATTTGTAGTGTGCTTACAATAATGAGAAATTTTGAAAAACTCAATTTTAAAAAATCGAACTTTTTTCCTTCATAAAATGAAAACCATTCATTCTAGAAAACTTGATTCTTATCTCATTCCCGGAAGTAAATTTCGTTGGGCGATCAACGTTCCACTTTTCGACTAAAACTCTTAGATTTATAGATATCTAGCATTTTCCATGACAGGATATGATCCTATAGAGTGTCATGGAGTAACAATGAGTCTAAGGCAATAAATAGTAGTCCAAGTAAGTTTAAGTCACCAAAATTTCACAAGAGAATGAGATAGAGTCAAGTTTCTAGGATGAGTGGATTTCATTTATGAAAGAAAATCTTCGATTTTGCAAAAAAATGTATCAAATTTAATATAGTTTAAAATGTATAGAGTGGTCTTTATTGTCGAAAAACGTATCATTATGCTAAAAATAGAAAATCATTCAGTTTCTAAATTTGAGGAAACGAAAAGATACTCAAATTTCAACCTTTTGGAAAGGTTGGTCGGAAAAAACAAATTATGAAATTGGGTTTCATTTTGAATGGAAGATTATTTACGAAAAGTTGACAGTTTTCGGGCGTAAAACTAGTGGTCATTTTAATAAAAAATTCTAACTAAATATATTTTGCTTTTATTAGTTGACTTTACTCCCCATCAAAGTTTTTTTTTTTTTTTTTTGCAGTGGGACTACTTAGACAGCCTGTATAATATATTTAATACCTGGGGCGCCGGCAACAATCTTCCTTCAGTTAAAAGCTATTTTAATTTTTAATTTAAAATTCTGATAAAAAATTCGATTTTTTATTTGAGCAGACTTTTCAAATTAAAAATGCAAATAAATATAGTATTGCCCTACCCCACCCCGCTTGACGCCCACCCCCGAAAGCCACCCCACCTCCTGCACCTGTTTGATTCAACCATATGATTCATTTTTATTCATCCAATTGATTAATAAAATAAAACTACAAATTTGTTGTTTTTAGAAAATTGAGACCGTATAAAATATTTTTTAAATAAATTCTTGGTTTTATTCTATTAAATAAAGTTCTTTATAAAAACAATAATAAAATGTTTGTTCTAACGTTTATGGAGAACAAAAATGTTAAAATCCACAATCTAGCCTTCTTCCCAAGACGCTTTGAGAGAAGAAAGATAACCCCGACAATATTCTGCCTGGAAAAGAGTAACTTTTTTAAAACACAAAATTGGATTAATTTCTGAAAGGATGGTGAATAGTTACGAAAAACCCATCAAAAAACTAATTTTGATGGACATGACAGTTTTAAAAACCCCAACTTACGTAGAACTCATCAAAATCGACAGATTCGATTTTCAAAATATAACTTAGATATAATATATACGATAAATACGAGTTTTGCTCGTTTAATAAGAGTAGATAGATAATGAAAAGCTTTGTTAAATATTCAAAAATAAATATACGATAACAGGCTCACTATAAAAATTACAAGGGAACAAAAATTACATGCTACAGAAAATAAAATTATTTTAGTTTATAATATAGATTTTTTATTTCATAAATGAACCACAAAATGAGATGAAATGAACTTAAGATTAATAAGACAATAAGGGATAAATTATTTGGGAAGGTGACCTCCTAAAGGAAAATACTCCTTTTTTAAATGTTAGTTTATTCAGCAATAAATATATATGGATATATTCATAGGTATGTTTTTTTATTAGATCCTGGCATTTTGAGTTTTGGTTAATGCAATTCATGCGAGCCGTCAGGCTGAATTGACGATTCTACCGCAAACTCCTCGACTCTGGCTCGCGAAGTGTCTGCCCTTTCCCTTTCTATAGATACTATCACGGCAGAGTGTGGATAAAATCAATAATTCCCAAAGCTGCACGTAGCTACGCCTCTTTTTCACTCAAATGGACCACTTCGTTCGCAGTACTATAGTCCCCATGACTCTTCGGGCCTCTATGCTTTCCCCCGGCGCATAATCTTCAGATTTCAAAACCGGGTGCATAATTCGTCCCGCCCTGCCGCCTTATTTTCCCTTCTCTTCGACGGTGCGGGTCTTTTCGGGCCCATAGGGGCGGCCCCACAGTGCGCCCCTTCTTTGCATTCATTGCAATAAAAAAAAAAATTCATTTTAGCCTGCATTGCCAGCCCGGTATTCGAAGTTATTACATTTTTTTATTTTTATTTTTTTCGCCCTTCCTATGTCATTTTTAATATTTTATTTTACAAAGAGGAGAATAAAAAGTAAATATTTTGAACTCTGGCAAAAAAAAAAACTGGCTCAGTCGCTCGTTTTGCTCGCTTTTGCATGAGCGAGACTATATTCAGTCATGCTACTAATTAAAAACGACTCTCCCAGACAGATGCGGATTCGGACACGCGAAAATGGGGGGCCCAGCTCCGCTGCTTTTCCAGCAGCCCCTCCCCTGCACACACCCCACCATGGCAATTTTGACGTTCTGATCCATTTAAAGATAGGCCCCTGATATTCGATTTTTTGGAGTTCAATTTTAATATCTTGATCAAGGAGGTTAAAATGATCTTTGAGCCAAAGTTCACCGATTGCACAAAAAGGAATTTTGATACTCGCAGGGAACTGAGTGGAAAGTCTGAGTTATTTTAAGAGAGGCCTTTTGTTCTTATGTTGGATACCTTAAATGTCTAAAATCGACCGTTTTCGATATTCGGACTGTATCTCAGTATTAATTCGAAAATTGATTTCACAATTCCTTGATCACCTATATATTGTTCAAAGCCTAGAAATTTTGTATTCTCGTCAAGGAAAATATAAAGACATCTCCGACAGTTTTCTTCGCTAAGATTTTCTTCAGCAAGAGGAACACTCTCCAGCAATTTGTATTTCTTCACAGGGAGGATAGAATTTACAATTTTTCCTCTTCTCACAATCCAGCGTTTTCTTCCAGCCCCTCCAGGGAGAATTTGGAACGAAAGCCCATCCAGGAAGTGCGCATCGCCGAATCTTTCTGTTCGATAAGACATTATGAAATCTGAAACATAGAAGAAGGTCCCCGCCACAAAAGACGAATTAATTATTGTGTTCCTATTTATGTTATAAAAAAAAAATAATCTCAATATATCTTGCCCAATTTGCCATTGTACCCAACTAAACTCAATTCAGGGAAAAATCAATAATAATAAAATTACTATATGAAGGAAAATGTGTCAATCAAAACTAATCATGATGGAATATCAGAAAAATAAAATAAAAACTTTAAAAATAGTAATAAGCTGAAATTTGGTAAACTAATATGTATTTGCAGGGCCCCCGCATGCACGTGTGCAGGATGTGCCCCGCACACAAATATTTTATGTACCCATAATGTGTTACTCTTAAAGGTAGTTGTTCCGGCAAATGCGTTTTCTTAGGATTTTTTT